>OMNN01052353.1:16476-36328 GCA_900302755.1 Chromis chromis
ATCCGAGCGATTACAATAGGGTTCCCAGCCCACTGGGCCTGGGAAGGCGGATGCCTTGCATCCGCCTCCCCCGGCCCCGCGGGCTTGGCCCCCTAATAAGACTGGAGACCTTTACAGTAGCATAGTAATCAGCAATCACATATGTCTCAGTGTCTACAAACTGTTTTGCCATGCTGTAATTTCTGATTATACAGACAAAATCAGACACAATATAATAGATTTCTTTAAATGTGCTTTTACTAGCTTGTTGCTGATTAATCTAAAATTCACAAACAGAATTTTGAGAGTTTGATATCCCTGTACAAAGACACATTATGGTAAAAGAAAACACAACATTCCCTCATACATGAAATTCACTTTTTTTTTATATAGAAAAACTGATTTAGTGATTTTTGTTTGGCTGTAATTCTATTTGATAACAAGATACATTTCATACCACTTTCTTTTCACCCTACCAGCAATTAAATCATTACTTTGCAGCAGCCCTATCATTTGTGGGATGAAAGAGAAATCAGTATATTTAAGTATGAGTAGAAATGCAATTCATACGAAACTGCTACCAAAATGCGAATTCACAGCTTTTTGAGGCTGTTCATGTAGAAGCTAGCAATGGAAGGCAGGATTGCCTGAAGAAAATTATGTGTTTTTTTCCACCCATGGTTTTTATTGTCAGAAGGCAGTGAACCATTCTCTCTGAAACATAAAAGATGTGCAGTGAGAGAGGCCAATGGCTCGATCTGCCCAGACAGAGGGTTCTTTTCTTCTCCCCTTTTTCTATTTTCTCTATTGTGGCTCAAAGAAAAAGCTTTAAGAGGCATTTAACTCTTCTACTTGCTGCAAACATGGCCCACAGCAGCTAAACTGTGACACATTGTCTCTATGTACATATGACCATGTCTGGATCACACACATGAATATTTCTGTCATGGTTCAAATCCCTTCAGTCAGATTTGTTCTTGACGAAGTATTCTAAACTCGAGATTCACAGCTAGACTTTTATGGAGCTTTCAAATAAATCCCACGGCCCTGTGGAGTTAATAGAACTGGCTCAGGTGTCATCATGTGACCAGACCTTGGTCATGCGACTGTAAGTGGTCTTAAACTGGATTTATATTGTGTCTGACTTGCGTTGCAGATGGTTGAATAGCATAAAAACACAGTTATCAACACCTTTCTGACATAAATAGGGGTTGTCTGTGTCTTCCATATTTCGAAACTGACAATCTGACATTCACACCCACTTCATGCTATTATTGTTCTTATTCTAGCTCTCGTTTTATACCTCTTTGCCTCTTGTTTGTCCAGTCCATTCCTCTGATCACAATATCTCTGGAACACATTCCTTTTTTTCCCACAAACATTCACTTAAACTTGGGGATGAAGTGATTAGAATTTAGTGTTCAAAGGTCAAACATCAAGGTCAAAGGAAACCTCACAAAACATGTTGTGATGACTCAAGAATTCATACGCTAATTATGACAACTGGGGCACAACTGTCTGGTGATATTTTATATCCAAAGGCCAAATGTCAACTTGCTTGGTGGACACGTACAACCACAAGGGAGTAATTCTTGTTTCATGTGTACAACTACACATGACATTATCAATGTCTTCCTGGACTGTCTAATAATATGTGCTGTTTTCAGACAATATAGTGCCTCACAATATAGTGCCTCCCTCCCTACAGTTAAAAACTGTTCGTCATAGACAAACAGTTTTTAACTGCCTGGTAGAGTGTCCAATTGCATCTAATACAAACACATTCTATTTAAGATATTCAGGTGGTTGGACATAACCCGGCTTGTAAAGCACAACAGCAAATATTCTTTGTCCTCCAGAATGACAAATAGACCTGCGTAGTGGTCTGACTCTGCTGTAATAGGTTTGGTTTATATCAGGGCCTGTAAACAGCTCAGGGTTAGAGAAAAGTCATCTTCTTCATTGAAACTAATGGTTTGAAATTAAAAGTGAAAAGTCAGCTTGCATTGATGAAGACCCAGCCTCTCCTCCTTCATGGTGGATTTAATTGCTCTATAACAACCACATGTTTCCTTCTTTGTTGCAGACAGAAAATAATTTACGTATGTACTTAAGTGAAATCACAGTAAACTGTATTTTTTCTTCTTCTGAGCGTTTGTTGACATGGCTGATGCTGCTGAGGACAGTTTGTTTGAAATAGCTAGGCATAAAGCAAAAATAGTGGATCCATGTAGTCGGGTCTGCATTTAGTGACCTTGCTCTAACCATCCCTTGATTATAGTTAGTTTACCATAACAATGATCTTGTCCACACTAATTATAAAATCTAGTCAAACCAGAGGTTTTAGTGTTAAAGATTTGTTCATATGTGTGCTGTACTTCTCTAAGTTTCCAATGGCACCTGCTTGATGACTTTGACCTCGTTACTACCCAATGTGAGTGAAAATGTAAAGTCTGCCATCTGTCATGAATTATATATAAGCATGCACCATTCTCACAATTTAGGGACATATGTTGCGAGTGGACCAAGTTCACTGCTGATCTCAATACATGGAAACCGAAGGAACACTGGATAAACCACTAATAATAGTGTATTCATTTTGAGTGTATACACCTGGCTATTTGTATGCTTTTGTAATGTGTTTTTGTGATTTATGTGAATTGCTGCACTCCAATACCCAGCTTCATTATATTATATTATATATTTTTATTAGATAAACAGAGGTTATTAAGTAGTCTGGGGTATGTAGTCTATTAAGTAAGAGCAATAATCCAAGTTATTTGACTGAACTCTGATGAGTTCTACCTAATGTGAGTTGCATATGAGCCATTTTATAATATTTCATCACATTTTAACGCAACCATTCATGACCATGCATGCACGACTCACATCAGGTCGTGACAACTCCTTCGAGTCCAAAAGTTATCATGATTCTAAAGTGCTGTACTCAGATCACATGATGATTCTAAACTAATTCTTTTCACTTAAGCAGGTTTTAGGATGCAGTTGAAAGCTCCAGAAAACGTAACCAGATGAACTCTGAGTTAGAAAATATCTCATCACAGTATTTCATTCTGTTCTATCTATTTAGATTTGAAAAGTTTATTCTTCAGGGTGGAAACAGCAGCTGACAAAACCATCTCACTGCAAAATCTATTCCTGATGTTTTTGTCTCCCTCAGCAGATAGTTTGTCAAGTTTTCATCAAACTGTAGCTGTTCAAATGTTCGTTTTTCTGAACACTTTATAGAATTCTTGTCCATTTTTTCCCCCTCAAAGGTTCAGACTGAAATGATGGTGCTCACTCTGCTGAGGAAGATTGTGTGATATGATTGAAAGCTCCAGAACAGCCACTAAATGAACCTTTATGGTGTGATTGTTTTGCCAACTGTTGTTTCCAAGGTCTCAAGAGTAAACTTTATATCTTGATTTAATCTCAATTAAGTCATGAAAAACACAACAGCTTAAGTTTCATGACATCTGGGCAAACGTCACACAGCTGAGGAAGGTTATGTGACGTGACTGAAAGCTACAGAGCAGCTAAATGGAACCTGTGTGGAGGTTGTTTTGTCAACTGTAATGTTCTAATGTGCTGCAGCCAGTTTGTTGACGATGGTTAAGTATGTGTGACTTTATTTTCTTTAAATGTGCGACCTATGTTTTCTCACTTTGCAGTTATAAGTCTTTAGTTTGCCTGGTGTGTCTCATTATGTGTGTTGAATGCACTTTAGAGAGCGGCTGACAGATGCGATGCCACACTTTATGTCACGCTTTCTCTTTCTATTATCATCTCGTCATCGCCAAGATTAGAATAGGTTCCTTGCTCTCCATGAGTTAACTGTCACATGCTTTCCGCAAAAGGCTTGCAGAGGATTATAGCAAAGAAGCTGTGTGTGTCTGTGTGTTGAGTGTGACAGGTGATGAAGATCTCCAACACAGAATAACGCAGGACAATCAACCTGTCGACATCTGATACGTGCCCAAAGCCCTCTGGGTGGTGTAGTTGGTACTGTTCCCCCTGTTGGTATCGCAAGCTAACCGCTGTTGATGGCAGGTGCCACATGTAATGGAGGGATGAGGATGTGGCGTCCTCCGAGCAGACATGACCTCCAGGGCCTCGGCTCATCGTGTTTGTTTGGAGATGGATCTTGTTGGGACCTTGCCGGTGTACGGTGTCCCCTGCCTGGCTTCTGTCTCCTCAGAGCTGTAATCACAGCAGACTGCATGTCACAGTGCCCTGCTCTAATTGGCCTGTCACTCTCGGTGCGCTGGGGGGGAGGGGCTGGCCTTTGTGGGGCTGCCATGGCGACTGGGCCATTTAATGAGAACGAGCGCGCTGTGACTAATGACATCCCTGAGCCCATCGGATATACTGCAAATGGACAATTTGCTGCATCATTCACACACTCGCACAACAATACACAAACATAAAGGCACACACCCCAGCGTGGTCAAACCTCATTGAATTGAAGACAGTTTTCCCTTCTGCCTTTTTTCACTATGAATCAATATGTGACAAGTGGACTTCAGCTGGAATGCCAAAGCTATCATCTGTTCTCATCCACCTCTTAACATGAATAGTTTTATCTAATAAGGCTACTGCTAATGTTATGTGGAGGCATTAACTGCAGCTTTTAACACACGTTAACTATTAGGTGGGTCATTGCTCTGGAGACCTTAATAGGAGAAATAAGGCGTATCATCCATAATAGGAATATGGATTTGAAGCAAGGCGTGATAACACAGTGGATCATGTTGCCAGGAGAGAGGGAGAAAGAGACATTTACTCGATCATCTTCCATCTTTTCCCATCATCCTGTTTATTGGTCCATTAGTGACCAAGTGACAGCGTGAGATGTGTGGACATCTATCAAGTATATCACTTCCTGGGGCGGACGGCAGCTTATCGTGTTTTCTGATCTCTCAGAAGGTAACGACATGCGTAAAACAACAGCCATTCACAGGGTTTAAGGTCACGATGCAGTCAAGTTTACATGGCTAACACAGTTCAGGAATGGTAATATAAGAAGCATCGGCAGCACTAAAGATTTAATTCTGCTGCAGCTTATTTTAGAGTGGCTATGAAATTTGTAGTAAGCGCTTGAATTAAAGCTGCAGTAAGCAGAAATCTGGAAAAAGCAAAAAGTGCTCAAATGTAAAAATACAGCCCTCCTCTCTGTCCTGAGCTCCATCCCACCAGACAGGCATGAACATATGCAGGCGCAGAAATAGACAAGTCAGAAGTCAACATTCATTTCTGGCTTTGGACTCAAGCCCCCTTCTCTTCAGTGAGAGCTGTCTGTTTTATTCATTGAGCTGCCAAATCCTAGTCCCATCGAGGACTTTGCTCTTTTATAATACATCACCTGATCTGAGTGAAATGAACTGTGATTGGTTGAAATTTCCTGTCATAGACTACATTTTTGAAAACTTGAAAATGGAGCTAAGAGGAAGTGCAGAAGTCTAGTTTCCCCTCAGATCACTCGAAATACAATGAGTTCAAAGGCTTTCATGGAATTTTGCCCAATAATGCCAAAAAAATATTGCCTACTAACTCTAACTCTGACAGATGACATTTGAAGGTCTGTTTCAATATATTATGTCTACAACAAACACCTCTCATGATTCAGAAGTCTTACACACTAGCAATAAATGTATGCATCCATTAGCGATACCTGCTTTATCCCGGAGAGGGCAGGAGTTTATCCATAGATGGTTCAATCTATGAGTCTATCCCTGCTGACATTTGGGGGAGAGAACATGTGGCCAGCCCATCGCAGGGCTTACAAAGAGAAAGAAAGACTTTAAAATCACTACTTACCTGCTGCCATATGCATGTCTTTGGAATCAATGAAACTTACTATGTACAGTCGTTTTTTTTCTTACTATAATAGAGTGAGGGTTATGTTACATGAGCAGCTGAAGCTACAGCCACACCAATATATTTCTGTGCACAACTCTTATCCCATTTATGCCTGGCGTCCAGCAGAATATTGTTTTCTGCTGTTTTAGGACCCCTAAACAGAGACATCTGTATCGCTGCTGACCCCGTTTTAGTTTCAGGGTTGTGTTTTAGTCTGGACAGGCATGAACTGAGACTCATGATAATCCTGATGCAGACACCCATGTTTGCTTACATACACTATATTGCCAAAAGTTGTCCAAATAATTGAATCTAGGGGTTCCGGCGCAGCGCACACAGCACACTACTAAAGAGCCGCATGGGAGGCGAAAGAGCTGGCTCTTTTAAGTGAGCCGGTTCGTAAGAGCCAGTTCTCTAGAGAGAGCCGGAATTCTCATCACTTCGCCACTGGACTCTAGGAGCAGTGGAGATGTGTTGTCTAGAGTGACCGATCACGCTTCTCTGTCTGGCAATCTGATGGATGAGTCTGGGTTTGGTGGTTGCCAGGAGAACGGTACTTGCCTGACTGCATTGTGCCAAGTGTAAAGTTTAGTGGAGGGGGGATTATGGTGTGGGGTTGTTTTTCAGGGGTTGGGCTTGGCCCCTTAGTTCCAGTGAAAGGAACTCTTAATGCTTCAGCATACCAAGACATTTTGGACAATTTCATGCTCCCAACTTTGTGGGAACAGTTTGGGGATGGCCTCTTCCTGTTCCAACATGACTGCCACCAGTGCACAATGTAAGGTCAATAAAGACATGGATGAGCCAGTTTGGTGTGGAGGAACTTGACTGGCCTGCACAGAGTCCTGACCTCTACCCGATAGAACATCTTTGGAATGAATTAGAGCGGAGACTGCAGAGCCAGGCCTTCTTTTCCATCAGTGCCTGACCTCATAAATGCGCTTCTGGAAGAACGGTCAGAAATTCCCATAAACACACTCCTAAACCTTGTGGAAAGCCTTCCCATCAGAGTTGAGGCTGTTATAGCTGCAAAGGGTGGGTCAACTCCATATTAAACCCTACGGATTAAGAATGGGATGTTATTAAAGTTCATGTGCATGTGAAGGCAGACGCCCCAATACTTTTGGCAATATAGTGTACATCTAGAGCAAAATAAGTGATGTTAATGCAGTTGTGTCTCTATATTGAGAATCAGTGGCTACTTCAGTAAATGCCTTTTGATTTTCACTGGCCAACTGCATGATGAAGTTTAGCCCGGCAAATGGTGGGTTAAGTGATTTCAAATAGTAAAAACATTTGCCTGAGTGAACGAAAAGTGAATTTTGGGTCACACAAAATAAACAGCCACCAGCCGTTACAGTTAATTAGCAATGAAGCCGGAGCCTGATTGAGTTTCATCAGATTTCAGATTCACAGGAGAACCACATCTATTATGTGCCACTGTTTTGGCAACACAGTCTTACACCAAAATGTGAGATGGCTCCATGGCACAAAGCCCATTAGTTTCAAGATAATAGCTCTAAAATTGTGCGATACCTCCGTTTTTCTGGCTTGTTCTTTTCTGTTGACCTTATAAGATACATCACGACTCCAGCTTCTTATGTTTTACCCTTAAAAAGAGCCACAAAGTCCACAGAAGGAGGCATAAAGTACCAGACTTTCACCCATGATAACGGGGGTTTACGTAACATGCGGGGCCGCTGATTTCTGGTGTTTTCACTCACTGTTAAGTTTTCAGTGTTTGCTTTTGCTTATGCGACAAAAACTTTTTAGATATATTTAGGAAAAGATCATGGTTTGATTTAAAATACTCATACTCAATAGGCATACTTTTCTCTTGCTGTTTGCTTTCATTGTCAGTCACTGTTTTCAGTCATTTTCAGTCACTGTTACAAGTACCTGGTTAAGTTTAGGTATCAAAACTACTTATGTTTTGGAAAAGATCGTGGTTTTGGTCAAAATATACCTGGTCAAATGCTTTTCAGTCACAGTTAATTTTAGTTTTCAGGCCCTTTGTTTGTTACTGTTTTATGTCATTTTTACTCACTGTTTATTTTTCGCTTTCAGTTGCTGTTTTCTATCGCTCTTTGATTTTGTTTATGGGACAAAACTACTTGGTTAGGTTTAGGGAAAGATCAAGGTTTAGGGTAAAGTACACCCATTCAAATGCTTTTCAGTCACTGTTTACTTTTGTTTTCAGTTGCTGTTTTGTGTCGCTATTAGCTTTTGTTTACGCTACACGAAAACTTTGTTGAGGCACTTTCATGGTTTGGGTTGATGTATTTTTCAGTCACTGTCGCTGTTTTCTGTTATTTTCACATGCTTTTTACTTATGTTTTCAGTTGCTGTTTTCAGTTGCTGTTTTCAGTCGCTGTTTACTTTTGTTTTGATGCACTTTTTGTCACGGTTTTCTGTTGTTTTCACTCACTGTTTACATTCATTTTCAGTCACACTTTTCTTTTGTTGTTTGCTAAGTTTATGCTTCAAAACTACTTGGTTAGGTTAGGAAAAGCTCATGGTTTGGGTTAAAATACTCCTGTGCATACGCTTCAAGTTGCTGTTTATCTTAATTTTCAGTTGCTGCTTTCTCTCGCTGTTTTCAGCTGCTGTTTGTGTTACTTGGTTAACTTCAGGAAACTGCCATAGTTACGGTGAAAATGCAACCGTCCAAATGCTAAACACAGAGCTCTGATTGTTTTGTACATTGCAAGGGTGATGAATCCCAGCTCATGAATAGCCCCTAAAAAATGTAGGTATCTCACAGTTTTACAGGCTTTTTTTTGTGAAATAATATGTTTTGCACTGTGGACCAGCATAGCTATTACACATTTTGTATTAGACTGGGCTGGTTTTGGTTAAAAATTGCATTTGAGTTTGAGTGTGTTCATGCAGAGACTGTCAAAATGCAACCTGGTGTAACAAATTTGCATATACTCTTTTAATACTAAAGAGAATATTATTGGACAAACATATTATGATTGAAAACTTAGCTATGCAGGCTTTGTATTTTCTAAAAGCCGTCGAACATATATCACTTTAATATACATCCACTTTTTTTGCCAGTTGTGATTTGAGCAGGTAGGAAAATCATTTTGCAGGCCATCCCTATTCCAGATCAGGTAGCAGCATGTAAGGCGTTATTGCTTTGTGGAAAAAGACCATTGCTAACATTGTTGAAAACTGCAGGAGGCTCATGTTATAATTATAATTGTCATTCCAATTAGCAGTATTTGACAGTCAGCCCGTGCACCGTAAATAATATCACATCCCTGTTGGTGAGTTCCAGCATGTGTCTGCTCTACTTCGTTGTTGATTCAGTTTGCGTTTGGCAGATGCCGTCTTCCTTTCCCAGACTTATTCCTCTTGAGATATTAAATCATTTAGCAGTTTTCTTGACTGATGCACATGTAAGGTGGGCACAGATGATTTGTCCTCGTTGGAACAGTTGTGTCTGAAAAGCCACATAAGTGCTGCTTGCCTGACCTCTTTTATAGCTGACGGTGCTGCTTATTTGCATTCAACCTAATATGACTCACCAGTGTAGCAACAGCGTTTGTAATTGTGATTAAGATACCCCAAAGAACTTTCTTTTTCTTTTTTTCTACTAGGTGTTATTTTATTTCTGCTAATGCTACGGCACAGCTCGTGTTGGTGTGTGTGTATGTATGTGTGTGTGTGTGTGTGCCTTGTCTTTTCTGGTAGAGATTCTGAGTTGATGGCAGCATACATTCATTAAGCACAATGGCTGAGGCTTCTCCCCACCAGGATTCACAGACAGCTGTCATTTCAGTGAGGGTCTCCTGCACTGATTGAGCATCCACATTCCTTCCAACTTGCACATTCCATCGCACATCTACTTCGACATTTCCATACCCATTGACACAGGACCGTTGCAGTGTGAGCGCTGGGTGACTGTCAGGACAGATTATACAGCCACAACCTCCGTTTTTACATTGATTTGAATGTGCAGGTGGAAGTTTATTTTTAGTAGATGCCTATGCATGTTAGAATAGGAAGGTGCAATTTAAATCTGTATTAATTGGTGATTTTTTTGGTAATTTGTAGAGTAATAGAACTCCACAATAATCTAATCAATATTAGGGGCTGACTGATTTTATTTTATTTTTTTCAGGGCCAATACCAATGCCAATTATTAGTAATCGAGGAGACATATAGCCGATATGTGGAAGAGATACATTTGCAGTAAAAATAAAAATTGTGGTGTCCAAATTTTGAATAACATTAACTCCAATGTTATACTCCTATGTTTTACATATATCTAATTAAAAGAGAACTGTTTAACTTTACTGCTGTGGCTATTGCTCGTATAATGTAACAGAGATGACTAAATACGAGTCAAAGTAGCGCAATTATAAAGGAATTTATTTTTATCAGGAGTCAGTTACAAAAATATAATGAGAATCAGAAATATGCTGTCAACTAGATCCAATAATCAGTCGACCCCTAATAGTTACACAATTGGGATACCCATAGTTGTTCAGGTGAAAAATGTTGCCTATATTTACACATCCAGCACACACAGTGCAACCACCGTCCCATTGCAGTCGTTTTTGTGTTCACCTGATGAGTGTAAGTCCAATATTCACTCTCCTTTTAGCTCTGTCTCTCTGAGGGGTTTAGACTCTACTAACAACTGAGGAGGAATATCTGGCTCTTTAGTACCCTTTACCAGCTTCACTCAGTTAGTTTGTCTGTCTGCTGTTTGGTGCTGGACAGGTAGATTACAGTGGGTTTATTAGAGCTTGTTTGCTGAAAACATTTGCCTGCTGCTGCTGGAAATGGGACTGATAAGAGCACAAAGACTAACCCAGACAGCAAATGTGCTGTTAAGCTAAAACTAGGAGCTGAATGAGGATAAAATGCTGCAGAGACTGTGTGGGTTGTCTGCAAGTTTGCTAGCAACTGTCATGTAGTCCTAAAGCTGAAACAATAATGCAGTTTATTAACAGAACTTTACAGCAATTTTGATAGTTTATTAAATATGTTTAATAATGTTTTATGGTTTAAATATGCTAATTTGCAGCCTTGCTGTGTTTGATATTATTTTAAATTGAATATTCTAAAAAAAAACAACAACAATGAAACATCAGCTTGAGCTCATTTTTTGTATTTTTTTATATACTAAACATTTGATTAATCCAAAATGGATAGAATAATTCATCATGAAAATTAATACTTGTGGCCCTATTTGATTTGTTTTCAGTGGAACGAATATTGATTAGCAGAACCTTAAGGCAAAACATATTAATGCACACACTAGAGAAGTTTTATTCGATGTTCTTTTCATTGTTTGTAAGAATTTACATCTCTTCCTGTTCATTGCGGCAATAAGGACTTTTTTTTCTTTCTTTTTTGTATTCATTGGTATTCAGACATGCTGGCCTAAGGTGGCAATCTGTTAAAGAACGTGGAGGGGGGTGTCACCTCTCAGTTAAGGCAGCGCTGCCATCCTCGAGGCCCCGGTGTGCCTGGACAGCTGGCCTCAGAGTTAGCAAGTGTGACTGTGGAGGAATGGATGCTAAATAACAGAGCCTACAGCTCTGCCCTCCTGCCTGGCTGGCTAGCTGGCTGGCTAGCAGGCGTGACGTGACAGGACTGAGGCCAGAGCCAGCTACAATCCATTACTTTTACCTGAGGAAGAGGAGAGGCAGAGTGAGGGAGAGCGAGAGAGATTGAGTTAAGGGCCGGAGCACCTTTCAGCGCTCTCTTCTGCATGCTAATTCCACTAGCGCTTCGAAAGGGATCAAAATCTGCTGGCTGCGAAACGTGGCCTCTCGACTGACTAAAGGACGGGAAAAATCCTCCTTCCTGCTTGATGCTTTTCTAGCGACCAGCTTGCACACATATTTTTAATAACACGCAGCTGCACAGAGTGTTTAAATTAAGTGTTTTAGAGTACAAGTCTGGTGCTCCTTGAGAGTAACGTCAGCTGGCTCATAAAGCTCCTCAATAGATATGGGGCTTAAACCTGCAAATTGGAAGTTATTGTTTTGTGTTTGTTTAACTAGACACACTCTGTGCATAATGATTACGCAAAGTATCTCTTATGGTTGTGGAGCACTTCTTTAAAATAATGAATGGTGATGCTAATTAAATGAGATTGAGATATAAGAAATTCACTCGATGTGAAAAAAGGGGGAAAAGATAATATATGCCTACCTGTCACAGCCCACGTGTTTGTTTTTTTTCCTCCCTCTCTTCCTGATTTATTACTTGCTCAGTGATGTCACGACACACACATCGTCCCCAACACAAATCACCGCCATCGCCTAAAAATTTCCCATGCACACCAGACAGAGAATGCGATGAGCATTTGTGCAGAGACCATGAAGCAGAGGGTGATTTTTGAGGCGCTGCTTAAAGCTATCACTATCGGAGTGGAAAGTACACATGACAACTGGTTTGCAGGTTCCAAATGAGAAACCACCACAAACAGTGTGGGTGGGGGGCGCTGGGAGAAAGAGAGGGAGAGAGAGAAGAAGAAAAAAAAAAAAAAACAGCAGCCTGGATTGGCACCCAGTGACAGTGATAAATTTCACCAATCGTCCAGTGTGAAGATCTGTCTAATCTTTGCGGTGGCTCACAGCGGGGTAGGACCCCATCACTCTCCCATTATTTGACAACAAAACATCCGTGGAGAGCAGTGAGCCAGGTTCAGTTAGCTACAATACACTCCCTGCATACACAAATCCCCAGCGAAGGGGATTATAAAGTGGCTCTGTAGCCGGCCGTTAAAGGGGCAGGCCATTAAAATGCAGCCGCAACCACCTATCCCACACTCTCACCGTAGAGTGGTTGAGAGAGAACAAAACAAAGCCGTCTGTCAATAGCCTTTAATTTTGAATAGAGAGCAAATAAAATTCAATGCCTATAATGGCCTTCATTTTCCTCCAGACTCTTGAAATTGATTCGATGGCTTAATTTGGCGCTGGCAGGTGGGATGCAATTGGCAAACATATACGGCTGCATGCAGTTCACCCCAGATGACTCAATAAACAGCGTTTGCAGCAGTTTAGCAACAAAACATTTTTTTCCGAGGCCATGCATCACGGTCCATATGCATCTACCACGGCCATGTGGTGTTCTGTTGGCAGTTACAAGCTCGGCGTTTACACCCAAAATGTTATTTTGATTTCACTGACACAGAGATAATGTTTCATAACACACAGTCAGTCACGAATTAGCCCATCTGTCTGTTTGAGCTTCCCGGTGCTGATGGAGTCTCTCTGTGTTTGTGTTTATGTGTGCGAGTGTGTGTGTGTTTGACCACAGTGGCTCAGCCCTCTCCCCACCAGGATTCACTGACGGCTGTCAGCTCATTGAGTGACTCCTCCACAGATTGTGTTTGAGCCAAAATCCTGATCCCTCGTCTCGCTGCTCCTCTCGTGCTTTGCTTTCTCACTCCTCCCCGGCTTGTCGACGTGCATATGCTGACACACTCGCACATGTATATACAAGCACTCACACACACAGGATGATATGTTGTGTTGCAGCTTGTGGTATTCAACAGGAGACACTGGCGACAGTGTGAAACGGAATCTGAAAGTGTATCTTGTTTTCCGTGGATGTGTAACAGTCTGGGTTTTTTTATGTATTTTAAGAGTTCTGTGCACGCATGCATAAGCTATATCAGGCTCTAGCTTGTATGCAAATATGCCACCATTGTTACCAGCTGGTGCTGTGGGATAATTTATAGCTATATGCATATACCAGACATTTAGTCATATCGTTTAATTTTTCTGATTTATTTATTTAACTCTCTGAACCCCAAAAAGGAGATTGTCTTTTTCTTTTTTAAATGCCAAATTGACAACATTTTCCGGAGCCAGAAACTGTACATTGCCCTTTATCTAATCAATCAACCTTTGGATTTTTTTTGTATAAAATTAGACAAATAAAAGCAGTTATTTTTATTTTAAAAAATGTTATATTCTGCAAGTTTCATTAAAAAAAAAAAAAAAGAAAATGCTCAAAATAATTAGTTTACTTTAACAAAATTCTGTAAAAATGTAAAAACAGAAATTCCCTGTGCTCCTGTGCTCCCTGGTGCAATTGAAAAGTTATTAGTAAAACAGTCGTGTATGGGAATTTTGGGCTGGGCTGAACTGCAGGCTGTGTAGTTTTACTTTGCAGTAAAATGTCCACTTTTTTTTTTCTTCCAATATTAGTGTTGTAATTTTTGCTTTTTGATTCCATTTTGTTTTTACATTTTTGTTTTAATTTTTTTTATTGTAAGATAATCAAAGAAATTCAACTTTCTTTTTTTCTTTTATTTATTTATTTATTTATTTATTTATTTCTGATATATGTCATTGTAACTGTGTCATACATACTTTTGAGTTCTCTCTACTTCTAGCTATGGTTGTGCTGTCTCTGTAGGCGTGCAGGACTTTGTGCTGCTGTGAAAAACGAGCCCACAGTGATTAAAAATGTGACAGGAGCAAAAACACCCAGAAACAGCTCGGAGTTCAGAGGGTTAAAAGGAACAGTATACAGCTCAAACATAAATATCACCATTTGATATACCGTACGAGATTATAGCGTCAAGCCAATTTGAATCTGCAGTCCCTTGGCAGGTCGTTGCGTACAACTACTTTACAGCAATATTGGATTTTTATTGGATTTGTGATATTTTTGCTGTGACCACCCTTTGCCTCTAAAATAGCACCAGTTCTCCTTTGTACACCTGCGCACCGTTTTTCAAGGTGCTTGGCCGGTAGTTTATTTCAAGAAGCTTGGAGAACTTGCCACAGCTCTTCTGTGTATTTCGACTGTCGCAGTTGCTTGTGTTGCTTCATGTAGTCCCAGACGGGCTCCATGATGTTGAGATCAGGACTCTGTGGGGGCCAGACCACCTGTTACAACACTCCTTGTTCTTCTTGTGGCTGAAAATAGTTCCTTAGGACTCTAGCTGGGTTTGCAGACTTGTTGTCCTGCTGCAAGATGGATTTGGAGCTGATCAGATGCCTCAGTGATAGTATTGTGTGAAGTATAAAGATCAAAAGTGTGGAATGCTATGCTTAGTGAATATGGTATATATAAATATTGTAAATTAAATATATTCTATGTGACCTATATACTCTTTAAAACACCTCTGTTTTATCAAATTCATTCTCCAACTGCAATAACTTTACTAGTTTATTTCCTCTGTCTTTGAAATGTTTCGCCTGTGCTGTGGGTGTCAAATGATGTGGCACCACTTGGCCAGATGTCACAATTGTATATTATACTACAAGACAGGATTTACAACACAGGAAAAAGAGCAAGAATTATTACTCATCAGTCTCTTTGCTGTTCAGAATGAGTGTGTTGTTCTGTTCTTGTTCTTTGCAGAGTGGAGCATACAGCACACACTATACACTTCTAATGGGATTAAACTTTTCTTTATTTAAATATTTTTTCTCAAAAGTAAAAGCAACTACTTGAAACTTTATTAAGGTCAAAAACAAAAATCCGCATTGCTCCTTCTTTGCGGCGCTTATGTGAAAACATTGCCCCCTTCAAAGACTCTCTCCTGTACATTACTCTGCAGCACTGTAGCTGCTGTGTTGTGAACAAAGCTCCAACCTACTGTCTCATCAGACTCCTTCCCTCCATCCTCTGCTTTCTCCTCATCAAAGAATAGGCGGAAAGCCTCTGCGCCGGAAGACTCACATTGCTGAACAATTTTGATCACGGTATAAATTTTTAAATCTGAATCCAACAGGAAAAAATGAGTTCAGTTCTGAATAAGGAATCAAAGCTTTTTTTTTTTGAGTGTTTTTCATATTCTCCCTCTTGTCAAATACTGCTTTTATTGTCTTTTTTTCCCCTCGTGCTCTCTCTCCTTAAACCTCGCCCATCGCCCCCACACACCATTTTCTAAACAAGCACAAAGAAATGATGATGCCCAGATTGAGAACCGGTGCGATTTACATGACTGATTACAGTGTAATTTCACACTTATTTGCATGGATCTCCTCAACATCCTCGCCGAGCTAATGGATTGTTAGAGCTCTGCAGCCTCGGCCATGTAAATGAGGGTGAGCAAGATGGAGTGAAAGACGGAGAAAGAGAAGACAGAATAGAGACAGAGAGGCAGACAAAGTTCAAGTTAAAGTTCAAGGTCATTTATCTCCATGGCCCTTTATCACACGCAAGTCTCAAAGGACTTTAAAGAGACAGGAACAAAAAAAGAAAAAAGAAAAGAGACAGGAACAAAAAAATCCAATTACATCCAACTAATCAGCAACCAGTCACAAAACAAAATGAAACAGTGTTTTCAAAGGACGTGGCTGCGTACCAAACCTTCTAATCAGCCTGAGAGAAAAGACAGACTGATGCTTTATTAAGCTCAGGGAAGTCTGCTCAATAAAATATCTCCACATTTCTCTTCAGGGTCAGTTTACTTCATTAATACACAGTAAATAATTGCTCACCCACCTTCAGCTCTGAATTCACACCTTGTGTAGCTAAATAATCTAGTTGCTACTAAATATTTACACCCCGACAACCTCACTCAGTGAACTGAACCAACTGACAAAATTAGCTGGCTAATATGTTACCTGTTCAGAGTGAGGAGTGTATGAGACACTCATTTGACACTTGCTGCTTAATAATTACTCAGCAGTAACCTTAATTAACCAACATCAGCAAGGATTTAACTACATTCACCTCTATTGCTAAAGAAACTAGGAGCAGCACTCAACACCTCAGATTACAACATGTTATACAGATATTAGAATAGATTAAATGACTTAATATACAATAATCCCTCACCATATCACAGTTCACTTTTACCGGTCTCACTGGATCGCGGATTTTAAAATTGTTTATACCAACTAGAGCACTGTGTTCTGTACCCTGGGCAGTCTGTCTCCCGTGTATGGCATACATGTTTGTGCTACCATTTGTTAAATAATTGGTCATTTAAAATACCTTTGAATGTAGAGGAAAGACTAATACATTCAACTCAATATAGTTCATTGGTTGAACATGATTTCATTAGAAGTTATCATAGCTCAAAAAGACTGATGCAAACTGTTACTTTTTTAGACAAATTTCTCCATTTATAAATCAGCCCATTGAAAGTTCATAGTGACCCTCTTATAAATTGGAAAATCTAGGTGGATTGGTCCGGTGGAGGATTGGTGGGTTGCACATCTAAGTTTTATGGAGGGGAAAGGCTTTTTATATTAACTATACTTTATTGCCACGTTGTCACAATGTTAAACGTCATTGGAAACGTGAGCTTTAAATAAGTCCAATGAAATAGACAAAAGACATGAAAACACATAAAATATTGGAAATAATTACAAAAGCAACAATAAACAAAATGTACCCTGAAATACCAAATGCTTCTTTGTGCAAATTCATGAAGACATTTATTCAGTTTTAATCATGACTGTATATAAAAATGGAAGGACCCCTTGGTAGAGTCACACATACATTTTCTAAAGAGTGATTTTGAAGCTCAGTGGGGTGTTTCCGCCAATCAGTAACTTGTAACTACCACCTTATCGAAAAATGAACAAAGACGTGGAGGGCAAGTGGAGCCATGACTTTAAGCCTTAATACAATTTAAATGGTGGTTATATAAAAATTCACCCCCTGTGAAGTTGTCATGAATAGGGAAATTAGCCATACAGACCAAAATGATTTTCAGTACTATGCTGTAAAAATGTTCCATTCTGCTATAAAGTTGGCCATTTTAACACAGGGGAGCTATGAGGATTTACTTGCTTTTTAAGCCAGCAACAAGTGGCCATCCGAGGAACTGCAGCTTTTGAAACTTTGAGATTGCCTTCAATTTTTTTTAGCCCCGGAGTTTGTGACTTGGTTTTAATGAAGGAATGTATTGCAGTAAATGACTTATGAAACTAGCTAGAAGTTTTTAAAAAAGAGCTCAGGACAGCTATCTACCTCGCCCGGTTGGGTCGAGGCAGATGGCTGTCCTCTCTGAGCCTGGTTCTCCTGGAGGTCTCTGCCTGTTAAAATCGTGTTATTCTTCTCTACTATCGCAAATCTGTTTGCTCATAGGAAATCTTTGGCTATGTTGTGTTTTCCATGTATAATTCTGTCTGGTCTAATTTCAGTTAAATCCCCATACTTTATAATACCACAAGGTTTTAACCTTATAACTGAATTTAGTCAGGTAAATTTGTATTTTATATAAATTGTAAGGGCTCTAACTGTAATATTTAAATTACTCAGGTAATTTCACATTGGAAATCACACAGTAGGGTCTTAACCTTAATATTTAAGCTTGTTCGGTAAATTCTTAATGCCAATCATATTTCTCTACTGGAAAGCACTTAGTCTCAATAGCTGCCGTTTTAAATGTACTATACAAATACACTGACTTGCCGTGACCCCATTCAGGTCTTAAGTAAGTGCCGTCTTTTCCAAAAGTACAAAAAAAAAACATCAAAGTATAAACAGTATGAGATGATGGACAGAATGTATTAATTGTATTTTGTGCATCATTCTGATCTTCAAGGCTGCATGGGAATTGTGTTGGTGCTATTAGCAGTTAAATGTGTGTCACAGGGTCCACATATCTGACTGTAAAAATGCGCTAAAGCAGTCCAGCTCCGCTCTATAAAGTGCAGTATTTTATGTTTCTCTACAGATGCCATTTATAGTTTTGTCTGAGAATTTCATCAGTGCCTTTTATGAGAGGTTGGCTGTATTTGACACCACTTTTATGAGGCCAGTTATTTTTTATGTGAAGCCTTCAGTGGAAATGTTGATGCAGTATGATTGCTGGATTGCAAAGTTTATAGGGAACAGTGGTTCTGTCCAAAATACACAGGCTCTGTTTGACAAAAAGAGAACATCCAAGCCAAAGTTTTTTCTCAGAGCTTAATTTTAACTTTCACTTTAAATACACGCATATCTAATCTAATTGCTTTGGGATTAAAGTCTCACTGTGCTGAAAAGGCAAATATTTTGGTTTTATTTTCAATATTGTGTGATTTTTATATTGCTGTTTCTTCTTTTAGAGTCTCCTTCAAAGTTTTTATTTCTCCTGTTGTCTATACTGTTTCATTTCTTGCAACAAATCATTAATTTCCACTTGTTGTCATTAGTTAAACCAGTTTTTAAAAAGAATTATGGCCAACTCTATGCAAATAGTGATTAATTGTTGCTGGCTTTAGTCCATTTGTTCTCATGGAAGCTGTACAGGGCAGCTCCCCGGGTGATTCATTTCTCCTGGTTCCAGAGATACGTAGTTCCTCTGCCTTTTTCATCACCCTTTTTGTTTCTCATTGTTTCCTTTTACTTTCATCATAAGCCGCATACTAATGTACAGTGTGGCCACGACAGAGGCTGGAATATATCATTGTCTGATTACATTCTATAAATGGATTTGTGGCTATTTGCACAGAGGAAGTGTCACAGTGACATTAGATATGAAAAGCTAACTTTTCGGCACAGGTACAGCCACAGCAGGTTGTCAGAATGTCCGTCTGCTCTGCAGCAGCTCGCCGTTCTGACGGCGAAAACTGCTGAGGGAATTACCAGCCGTCAAGGGGAAGCTCTATTAGAATATCTGTGATGGATCCCAGAGTGAGAGTTGACGTTGAGGCTTTTTTTCCAAGTGATTTTTTTAGGTACCTTATGCATAAATGGTGCAATTCAGACTGCTACTTAAGCCCTTCGCAGAGGTGCTTAAGTCTTCTCGCACACGTAGTTTCCTCCCTGCTCATTCTGACATTGAACTGAAGTGCAAAGCCATGCTGCTCCCAGCAAGATGCTCTAAATGGTCATTTGCATTATTTAAAGGTTCCTATCCAGTCCAATACAGTCTTCCTGACATTATACCTCAACGAACTATAGGTTACTAACTTAGTTAAACTTACACATTGTTTTTAGTAAGTCACTGAAGGCAGGTTGTCTTTTTTTCTTTTTCTTGGAGAAAACTTTCATCAGAGCAGGTAATTTAAACAATCACAAATATTGAAAATATGTCAAAAATGATAAAATCCTAAGACTAATACGTGTCTGC
>OMNN01052354.1:0-13863 GCA_900302755.1 Chromis chromis
GTAAGGGACATACAGGATTCCTCCGCCTTTCTCGTTTTCGCGTTTTCGTTGCCACATGATCTCACAGGTGCTAATGGTTTGACGCTACTTATATCGTTGCTTCCACCGGGCCCTGACAAGTTTGAAGAAGGAAACATGGAGGACCACAGTTACTCAAAAGAACTACCAGAACAAGAATGTTCAAGAAAAAGAAAAAGAATTATGCAAAGAGCAAGAAACCGGCGTCATAACAGTAAAAGAGTGAACATTGAAGCCGCCTTCCAAAGATGGAAAGACCTGATGAAGGAAAAGGGGATTGAAAGAGACGCCGAATTTGATTGCTTCCTTCTGGACAGGTAGGTTAATTTAACAGTTTGACTTCAAAATGTTTATTTCGTTACACAATCGTCTGACTGCTGTAGAAGCTCGGCTACCTCGCATTTCGTTTGTAGCCCTGTCGATTTAGCCTACTTGACTTGCATAGCCACAAGCTAGGCTACTGTCATACTCGTTGTTTGTGTTAGTAACAAACTGGCGGAGTAGTGCATCCGCTCATTGGGCCAACTCTTATTTTTTACGAATGGGCAACGCTATTAATAGTAATTAAGCGAGCGTGCCTGATCGCAGGAGGGGAGGCTGGATGAATTCGTAGAGGACATCTTGGCTTTCTGAAGCTTGAAGGCTACCGTAGCTGTAATATTTATTTTGAACTGCAATATATGATCTCAACGCTAGATGGGAGTATAAATTACTGACTGCCCCTTTAAATAGAAGTGTGGGCTGTGTCATGGTGCTCTGATTAATTTGTGACAGAAGATAGTAGCCCAATGCAAAATCCTCCGCAGGATGTAATTAATGTCCTTGTTCTGCAGGAGTAGAATTGCAATGAGCAAGTACAGCACTGCTATTTGCTTCATGTTATGCTTTGTTGGACAGTTACTCACACCAAAGCCACATATGTATCTGTACATATATGACTTTGGCATAAATAATACATACATACAACAACAACTCACATAACAACACAAGTTTTCTTAAATGAGATCTGCTAACTTTTAGCAACTTGAAATCTTCGCCATGCTGACAGTTAAGCAGAAGACAAAAGTGAGCTAACTTTGGATGTGAAAAAGCTTTTATGAAACAGGACAAGGGAGATATGGTAAGGCTGGTAATTCATCTTCACAGTGAGGACATGTAGGTCATCCATCTGCCCTTTACACAGAAGTGTTGCCATCAAATATAAGAATGGAGCAGAAAAAGGAAAGGGGAGGATGACAAGGAGATGAATAGAGCAACAGAGCTAGAGAGGGAGAGCAAAATTGGGAAAGTGAGATTTAAACAACCATGGGCACAGAGTGGTGAATCTGATTCCAACTGTTCTTATTGATTCTGTTACTGAGACCTTAGAAAGAATGACCTCTTCAAGAGTTCAGCTGATGTTTACAGGACATGGTAACTAGACTAAATCCCAGCTTTTGAGGACAGGAACTATGGTATTTAAGTGACCTATGATTGTGATCCAGACAACCCAGTTTTAAACTTGTCCTAAACCTTAAATAGTGATAAAACACCCATAATAATACATGGCTTATAGGGTTAACAAACCTAGAGGGCCTTCGCTTTTTTCATCTTGTTTGCAAAGCCATAAAGAGTCAGAAAAAGATCAACACAAGCTCACACAGCTGCAAAATTCTCATGACTTTTAAAATTGTTACAGGAAATATGTTGGCAAACAATTAAAAGAGCGGTGTGGATTAAGTGGCATGTAGTGGTGAGGTTGCAGATTGGAACCAGCTGGATACTTTTCTCTCCTCTTCCAAGCATGCAGGATAATCTAAGTTGGCCATTAAAAATGTGAAAAATGCAAAAGGACCTCTGTCTGATTTGGGCTCATGTAGAAAGATGGTGGTGCAACATGGAAGAGGGCTCATTTAAAGGCAATGCAATTTTCAGGTGATTATACACAGATGAAAACATAATCTTTTATTACATTTCATTTCTACTAATAGATCCCCCCTAAATCCTACACATTGGGCCTTTAAATATAGACATGATATAGACACATTAGCATGTCTTTGAGCTGTGCTCTGGCCGATGAATTCAAGTCCAACATTCACTTTCTTCATAATGATTATTCATGCTTAGAGGGGGAGAAAACGAGCAGGAAGTAGAGATGGAAAAAGAAAGGGAGTTTATATATGGACTGTAAATGGAGTCTGAAGACATTTCTTTGTGTCTCAGGGCGTCATAAACACCAAGGAGAAAGCTATGGTAAACAGTCAGGCAGGAAGGCTGTGTGTTTCTCATCAAACACACACTATTGATCTGAGCCACAAGTCAGATATCAAACACCGGATCATGGCTGGGAATTACCCTCCTGCCTTTCCTTTCTTCTCTTTTCTCTCCGTCTCCTCCACCCCTCTGTCTTTCATGCAGTATTTGTTCACTGAGATCAATGGAGAATGACAACAAACAAAGCAAAGAAAATACGATATGTTTCTCACTCTCTCACACATGCTGGCTCATATATTGGTTTTAGTCACTTTTGAAAGGACTGCTGTGTCTCACCTGCATTCACAAGAGGTTAAACCTGACTCTAGTTAGGACAGAAACAACATAAAACGTTTGTGGTTGTAATCTCTCATATTAAAAGAGCATGTCAACTTTGAATTAGTCTAATCTGATGAATTAGATAGGTAGAGGCCTATCAGGTCATCTAGTTGATTAGACTTCCTGCTGACGCTATTCTCCAGATTGTGCCAACAATCAGGCGGAAATATAGAGAAAAAATAATTATAACAGTGAATGGTAACTTCAATTAAATGGTTCATACTGTAAAAAAAAGAACAATTTACAAGACCAGTTCTGATAAAGAAAATTGTCTTTTAACTCTTTCAGAGCTTCTCGAACGTCTGCCGTGATGATGTAATTGAAGAGGGGTAAAACAAACAAACAAAAGAAGGTAGGTAGTGGTCATAAAAGATCAAGTCTGCTTCAAAGTAAAATAGATCAATTGCAGAGCTTTCAGATACAAATAGAGACATAGATGCAGAGATAAAAACATAGAGTAAGTACACTGATATCACTACAGTTGCTTCGAAATGAAAAATGTCATCTCTGAAATCAAGGATATATTCAAACTAATGAATATAATTTCTGCATCATTCAGACAATTGGTTGTACAGTGAGGTTTGGTGGAAAAAGCTCTGATCTTTAAGAGAGAAATATGTGTTAAGGAATCTGAACAGAAATGGTGAGAGAACTAATCCCCCTTCAACAAAATCAAGTTGTTCTTTCTTTCATTTTTTTGTTTTCACCTTGTTAACATGCCAATTTGGTGTTTTTTATATGTTGTAAAACACATCATGAGCGAAATTAAAAGCAAAGACCATGGCTGAGCATTTCCAACAGGGATTCTGACCTTCACAGTTTCATATACTGTATAACAAATCTATGGAACCATTCCCGTTTGGGGTGGGGCTTGCTGTATCATTCTTCTTCTTGGGTTTTTGGTTCAAACACTTACGACTGAATTATTCCAATATTACATCTTGCCACTGTGTAGCGTAGAGTAGTTTTACAATGTTTGAGCAGATTTGTAGGTGATCTGGTGTGCTCAGGGTGCAGGGAGTGAGTAAGGACGGTTGGAGAGAGAGTTACATCAAATCAATTTTAAGGCATTAAATGTAATTTTGACATACAGAGATGAGGTTTTAGGAGTTTAAATAATGACTGGAGATGGACTTTAATAAACGAACATGTTGACTAAATCTCAGTTGGTTCAACAATACTGGCATCAGTATGAATATATTAGCAGAGGAAGAGTGGAAAGTAAATTAAAACAAAGCTACAAACTTAACAGAATCTAAATTAAACACTATTTTTTTCTGAAGAAAAAGCCTCTTACCAGTTTCCCCAGCATTATGTGGTTTACTGAGCTCCTGGCCACTCTCCACTTTCACTCGTCTTCTCAGACAGGCAGCTCTCCAAGTTGAACTCGTTACAAGGAAGTTTGGAAAAAGGCACAGCAACATCATACTCACATTTGAGTCTTCACAGAACAAGGGTGAGGAAAAGATGTACTGAGATAGGATTTATCTTCAAGATGCGTCCATTAGGCAGCTATATAGTCACACCATTAGACACGGAGATGTCCGGTGGCATGCTATTATTCACTGCAGTACAAACCTAATGCAATGCAAAGAGGAAGATGGGCTTCTTCAGAATGCAATTTAGCAGTATAAATCTTGTTTCAGGTAAGGGAGGGATAAGCAATTGTTTGGACTAGTTAGAAAAAAAAAAATCCAATTACCCAATCCTTCCAAGGAAAATAATGAAAACTGAGATTGGTTATGTAAATTCTCCCTGTGAGGTGATGCTGACAAGTTTAGCCAGTGTGACAATATGACCATAGATAAACATGCATACACACGTCTTACAAAAACATGCATGACAACAGCAACAACTTCCTCCAAACACTACTTTCAGCTCTTGAAATTCAAATCCATCCTTCCCCTCTTTTATGGCCAAATGCTGCTTAGCAACATTTGTTGACAAAAGATCGGCACTCTGTTCAAAGCAGTTTGAATTATCTGTCTTGGTAGGGAGAAGATGAGAAAAAAAAACAAGGAGATAGATGACCTCCCCCAGTCACTGTCAGCCTACTGAAACATCTGACGCTCTCTGTTAGTGGGTTAGGACTGAACTGATGTTTGAACACATATTTATTTCATGTGAAACAGAGATGGGGAGAGAACAGGAAAGGATAGAGTTCCCCACATTTTTCTTTGCTCTAGGTTTTCAGCAACTGCATACGTGAGTGTATAACAAATGGGATAGAACTGTCTTTAAGCAACAATTCTTTAATCTTTTTGCAAGTGAAGGTGACATGGACAATGTAAAGAAAATAGAAGGACAGTCCTATTATCTTTACTCTCCAGTGAGGGATAGTGAAAGCAGAGGACAAAAGTGAGACCAAAGAATGACGTGGAGCTTTTTTTTTTTTTTTAGGGTACAAAATAAAAATACTCAATTTAAACTATCATTTCAGACAAAAAGTCAAAGTTTCACACTTGAAGACACTGACTTGACAATGAGTTTGAGTCTGACAGTCAAAAAACAGAAAGACTATCTGGCCATCAGATCTGCACTGGACCAGAGTTTGGAGCACAGCCCACATTTCCCAAGCACATGAGCTGTTAGTCTGTTTGTGGCTGAGTCTAGCTCTCCTTGGCTTCACACTGAGACAGAAACAGTGGGGAAGACTGAGTAACACCAACAATCAGTGCTTGCTCAGTTTAAAAATTTCATTGTGTATTTTTGACCACCAGGGGGCAGAAAGAAGCCAAAAACAACATTTCCTAAAGCAGCTTTAAAAGCAGAATTCAAGGTCCAAATGCAAACCAAAATTTCACAGGCACAAAACACTGGATTGGAGCCGATACTCCTTCTGGAAAAAAATAACAGATGCTTGTTTGCTTAAATTAGTATAGTTGCTTATATTTTCCAGGCACTTAAAAATTTGAAAAGCACAAAAATTATTTTTTTTAAATCACATTTTTATCTGCTACTCATTTGTTAATGAGATTTGACACTTCAGTCACTGTCAGGATTGATGGGTTTTGCAATTTGACATTCAGTTTAGTGCCATTTTGTTGTAATATATAATTTGCTGATGTATCCTGGAGGTTGACTGCTCGTAATTGATACAGATGTCTATCTGGTTATCACGGATGATACAAGCCTTGTGAGGCAGGCAAACTTAAATTTACAAAACATAAATAAAATACTAAGCCAGTATAATGATTATTAACAATGTTTCCTAATTTTATTGTGATTCTGGCATCTTGGTGTCCCATTGACATCCTCGGCTCATTTCCAGCTGGAGACATTTGCTGTGTGTCATATCCTTCTCTCTCTATTTATACATTTTTTTCTGCCAACCTGTCAAACAAATTCAAAAAATGTGCCCAATGTGACAGCGTGGGACTATCCATGTAAGAGTCAGTGTGTCATATTTTGTAATTAATTACACATGGATGAAAGTTAAGATAACATGGGGGACGTAACACAATAAACATGCAGAACAGCTGTAACCTTTATACTAAACTGGAGCTGTGCGTTTTCAATTTTCCACCTGGCAAATCCTCCCAAATCACACAGACACACACATAGAAAATACAGAAAACTGGTGATACAGAGTATTAGAGTAGAAATACGTGTGATGTTTATCTTCAGTATGAGAAACTACAGGGGCACTTCTTTCGGAGCATCAACACCATCTTCCCCCACATCAATCTCCATGGTGATGCTATCATTGTGGCACAGCTGGCGGGTGCTCAAGGTGACAGAGATCAAAGCAGCTCATTGACTATGAGCATTATGTCATTTCACACTAGACTAAAAACACAGACTCGCTCTCAGGTGGCAGACTGAAGAACAGGAAACAAATGAAGGTGGAAGAACTTTTAGAAGGAGATAGTGGCAGTAAAACAGCAACAAGACAAGACTGTGGATGAAACAGACATGTACATTGAGGGAAATAAGCATTTGATCCCTTACATATTTCATGATTTTGGCCACATACAAAAAAATGAGGGGTCTATAATTTTAATAGTATGTCCATTTTAACTGTAAGAGCCAGAATATCAACAAAAAACCCCAGAAAACACAGTATTAAATTAATTTCCAGTTGATTAAGGGAAATAAGTATTAAATCATCTTCCTACTGGCAAGTGTTCTGGCGAAGAGGCACACATGTAAGGCCATTTTGCTTCAGAAACTAATAATCTGAACTGGTTACGTGCACAGGTGTGAAAGCATGGCTAAATACATGCTACGTCAATAAGACAAACATGTATTCTATGTAAAAGGTTGCACATGCATAATGTTTTAAATCACAGCTTTGGATCATTCGAGGTAGAACCATGTCTATTTCTGCTCACCAGATATTGGGTTTTTCATGGTGAGAGTCTGCAAAACAGATTTTCATTGCAGAATAAAGTAGTGAGAACTTTGAGGAAGTGACAGAAGGAAAATAAGACATAAATAAAGGTGTCAAAGCATATTTAATCAAAAAAAGCCCACTGAGAAGGATCGCCTGGTCATGTTGTTTGTTTCTGTGACATACTGTGAAGAATGTGAAGTCACAAAACTTCACAGCAAGCAAAAACACCAACAGATACACCAGCTCCTCTCTGAATGTTTTGGTTTTTAAATTTGGGGTGTTGCCAGCATTTCTCAAGGTGATCTGAGCAACTTCTCTTTGTCTATGAGAGAGTGATAAGGGCAAAGAAAGGATGAGGGAGAGGTTTAAAGGCAATTTAAGGTAAGTACGCACCAGCATCCAAAGAGACAAATACCAAGATATGAAAACAATCAAAAGAGAAGACTGACTTGCGCCTTTAATCCTACATATCTGAATGAAAGAAGCAAAAGTAAGGAAAGCTAAGAGGAGAAATGACCGCATGAAAGCTGGAGTGACTCATAAGGGAAGAAGATGACAGGAGAGGTCAGAGGAGTAGACAGGAGCAGAGAGAAGGGCAAGAAAAATGTAAGAGGCTTTGAGGAATGATTACTAAGAGAGCGGAGAGTTTGATCCATTTTGAACTGGAGTGACTTCGTAATTAAACATTCAATAGTAATGCAGGGATTTCTTCACCACACTCAGCTACCTCACACATCCTGTATCTCCACTCTCCTTTCTTCACTCATCTTTCAAATGCCTATTTACAGCCCAGACCTCAGCACTGTGGCTGCTACACATTTTTTCGTCTTTAAATCTCTGCTCTCTTGCACATTCAATTTCAAATAAAATAATGGATCCGACATTAAAGTGCCAGGTCTCAGCTTTAATTTGATTAGGTTTCCATCAATATCAAGAAGGAAATGGTATAGAAAGAGAACTGCATGGGAGAGATAACCCTTTTAACTATTAGTCTCTAAAGTACAGGACTATTGTAATTGGACACATGCACACAAAGCGCCTCACAAAAGCATCACATTGAATAGTTTCTATTAAATTCTATGTAGTCACTGATTGCTGCAAGTCTTCACTGCAGCCACCTTCAGCTTTTTCTCGGTGTGGCATATTCAACTGTTAGTTTGCAGTGGAATGAATGCAAAATCAGATCAAGACCAAGTGAATGACTCAGCCATTCAAAGATCTTCCACCTCTTCAATATGCAAAGTTCTTTCTTTATGTTGGTCAAATGTTAAAGATCATTGTCCTGCCCTCCAATAAGTTTTGATGCATTTTACTAAATTTGAGCCCACAGAATGCTCCACTCTACTCTGTTTTCATCCTGTTGCTTCTCTTAGGAGTGAAATCATGAATAAATGCCAGTGTGGCATCCATACATGCACAAATCATAACAGGACCTTTAACTGTTCGGTTAGGTTCATTTTTGTTTCATCAATTCACAGAACTTTGCTCTACCACTGTAAAACATATAGAAAGAAACCATATGTTTTTGCTGCCATGACCAGTGTGTGTTAAGGTAATGCACCACACATCTCCTCTATACATCCTACATGCTAAAAGTCTTTATTAATGAAAATAAATAAACAATGTTGTGCTCATTTACTAACAATTTGCAGAGTTGTTCAGCGTTGTTAAGTTATAGTTTTCCACGACTTTTGTGTTGGCAAAAAGTGGTAGAGATTTTTAAAAAGTGGGAAAGAAAGACATTTGAGACACTGCTGAAGCCTTGGCAACCATTAGAAGAGTTGTCAATGTGGTGGCGTTAGAATGAGTTCATCTGACAGTAATCTGGAAGATTTTTCTTGGAAGGAGGTGGTTGGGGCATGTGCATGACTTTCCTAACAGTGATTATATTCGTCACATTTAGAGAGAGAAAAGAAGCGATAGAGAGACAGATTTCAGCCAAAGTGCTGACAGTGAAACTACATGAATGACATCAGAAAAGAAAAATGCACTGCATGAGAGCTTTGTTCAGCGGCACAAAACCGCAACGCAAACAAAAAAATACCAGCAGCGCAATAGCTGTTATTTCTTACATTATTATTGCTGTTCCTTGGGACCTTTCTGCTTGATTACGTATTGTTCCAGACATTAAGCCACTCACAGCAGACCCACTCAATGTATTATGACTGAATGTGCCAATCATGCACTTTTTATATATTGGTAATTCTTTCAGACAGTAATCTGAGTTTGAAACTTTCACTGTGGTCATTAAATCCCAATTTAAAGCATAATGGACGATACTCAATCGCGGTTAAATGTGAAACACTTTTCCCTCCCTGGAAACTGCAGTCATGTATTTATTTTATTACATACTGTATATAATGTGCCTTCGGTCAAAAAGTGAGTATAAAAGAGGAGCATAAGATGAAACACTCTTCCTGTGTCCTCTAATGCTGGACGGAGGCCAGCAGCGATTGGATAATGAAGATAGAGTGCCAAAGAACCAACAAGCCCTTTCAGAGAGAAGACGGTGGCCTCTAATTTATTTCTACAGAACTGAACATGGGTCAGCAGGAAGTTTTTCTTGCACTTTCATCATTATAAGAAGCACGTCTAGATAGTTTAGTTACAGAAATTCAAAGTGAGGCTACTGTTGTGATCTGAAGCCCTTTTGGCTAGTAGGTGTTACACTGAAGGTTAAGAAAAAAATGCTGTTCATTAGGGTTGATGTGAAATGGAGCATATGCTTGTGATGTGTTTCCTCATGGCTTCCCACTGTTTACTGGCTCAGCCACTGACAGCAAATAAACCAGTTTAAAATTAAATAATTGAGAATCATTCCCGTAGGATATATTTCTGACTCTTATTATAAAAACAAACATTACTTTCAGGCTTATAAAAGAGTGTTTCTTCTCTTTCCCCCGGAGGGTTACAGAAAATGCGATGAAAGAGCTGAAAGATGACCAGATCAGGAGGAGATAAAAACTTCTTCACTATCTGCTTTGTGAACGTTCCTCGGGGCCCCACTGTTTGGCCTGTAAGAAGCACTGGAGCGAGTGATGTCAGAGACAAATGATGGAGGGATGAAACCACAGAGAGGGCCTCTGGGAAGATAAAGCGATAGAACAAACTTGATTTCCAACAAAGTAAGTATTGAACATGGGCACATGTTGTTTCCAGTCCCGTGGCCACAATGAAATTCTCAAATATTAGAGTGGCTGCAGTTGAGGAATGTTTTTCTTTTTATTTGACTAAAGAATAAGGCTGAGTAAGTGAGCGTGGCTTCATTTCATAATGCATCAAGGCCATTAAGAAACAAAGGGGCTTTAACGATTAGTGTGATCATCAGCAGGTAAGATGAGAAGACCTCTGAAACCTAAAGTGGAGAAGTGTTTCCTAAACCACTATCCACTGCAATACACAGCGGTACTAAAGCAGACATGAAGAGCATCTTTTATATATCGATATTATATTATTGGTCTCAAGGAAGCCACAAATGGCTGTTCCAGCAGTGCATTCTCTAATCAATAAACTCATGTAGACATGGCTGCAAAAACAACTGGACTAAATATAAGGCTTCTTAATCAATAAATTGTTGGGATCAGCTGGCTGGTTAAACAGATTCCTTCAAGCGTGGTATTAAACTCACAACGAATACTGAGAAATACAACCAACCTTCAGCCTAAATGCTAAAATAATGAGGCTATAGAGCTACTTGTAGCATACAGAGTCTCCTACACAACAGAAAAAATGTAATGTGACCTTATATCATATTAATTTTAGAAACATTACAACCACCAAAGTCCTCTATATAACCTGCAGTATCTTGATCAAATAATATTTGATTTGGCAAGAAAGTTTTAATACTTTGCCAAGGATAGTGAGGGACATCTGATATCTGATATCACTGATTATTTTCACTCTCACAGAGTCAGAGTTGCCAGCCACACTGCAGAAAGCCTGTCGGATCTATTTCCTAAGGGCACTCTTCTCACACAACAAAGCTTTTGGAGTGTTTTTTCCCTTTTTAATTCACCAGAGCTTCACATTTTTATTCTATCACCCAAGGTGTTAACATTTTTTTTGGCAGCCATTTCTTGTCACGTTTCACCCAATCCAGTTTTATGACCGTGAAACAACAGACCACAGCGGGACAATTCGGGATGAAAGATGAGGCCCTGCACATCATAAATATCAAGCCTCAAATTGCAATTTTTGCCTCAAACTGTCAAGAAGAGCATCGAAAATGTACCAAATTAGTCATTTTGGAACACAGACATTCAGGAGAGACAATGAATAGCCATTCTGGAGGTTCTCAACCACATCACACATTACAGCATGTCCTCTTTGCCCTCTTTTCCTCACCTTGAACAAGTCTTTTACAGCAGTCATCAAGGAATGAATTCCCCTATTTCTTTAGAACATCAGAATAATTTATAGTAACTTCCTCTTATTCAGCATTTTGTAAAAATTCTGATTCTGACAATATATAAAAATCCAACCAAACAACTAGGTCCACACTAGTTTCTCATTATTCAATACACAGATTGAAATCACACTCATGTACCCTCCGACACTGAATAGGAGCATATTTGAACACAAATTCATTCATGTAATTCAATCACACAAGGTCAGAGGAAACGATTCAAGACTTTCTCACCATCAGCCAAGTGGGCACTACACCGTATATCCGACATATTGTAAAGCTAAGAGGGGGCTCCTCTATAAAACAGGAGGCCAGTCATGGTTGATGTGGTGGTTGGTTTGACCAGTTAAAAGATTTATAAAAAGACATGAGTCGAACTTGTGAGACTGTGTGTGGCATGTGAGACTGACGCCTAAAACACTGTAAACTTGGTGTATTTGAGTGTGTGTCTGTACACTGATGCACAGATGAGAGTAGAAGGTTTATATCTTTCCTATTACACAGTCAGCTTTGATATCAGCTATACTCCAAATCCCAGAGAGACAGAACATCGACTTCAGAGAGAAACAACCGACTCTCAGCTGCTGACAGACAAGGTTGAAGTGTTACTTTTTAATCAATGACGATGAAAATTTCAATGACAGAATACAAATAAGTGATGGTATGTTGGAGACTGTTCATTAGTCCAGGCTAAAATGAAGTAAACGCTGCATACATGCAGCTGTTCTGGTGTTCTTGTAGTCAATTTAACCACTTCTTGTCATATTTGTTGTATATCTAATATCTACAGTACATGGGAATGCTTTCTGATATAAACGAAACAACACTGTTTATTAGTAACAGTCTGAAAGCAGAATTTTACTTTGTTTGACAGTGACAAGTTAAAGCAAGAGCAATCTTCAAATGATTTTGGTGTGATTTCTGATCACTCTCTCATTACAGACATAACAAAATGTGTAAATTGTTTTTGATTTTTAAACAAGCAAAGATTCTGTAAAGTTAAGTTTTGATCCACTATATACCACTAAAACCAAGGCTTTCATTCCCAGTCTTGATTTATGTTTTCTACCAACTGATTAGCATGACCTTTCTATGCTGTACATAACAATTGACTGCTATTACTATAAGTGCATGAGTGCTGCAACTGATGATTATTTTCATTGTTAACTAATTTGGAGACAATCCATTTTTGTCTTTAAAATATCAGAAAATATATCAAAAGATGTCCAAGGAGACATCTTTAAAAGGCCTGAGTTGAGAGTTGTACAGTTTACAGCTGTACAAAACAAAAATTAGCAAACTTTAACCCATTAAAAGCATGAACTTATAAGATGTGGATTTTTTTAATGTACAAGTATGGATCTATAGATTGTGATTTCCTGTCCCTCCTGCAAATCCACCCTTAAGCTCATTAGCTATCTCCCTAATGTCATTGTAAGTCTAGTTTTATCCAGTAACTTCATATTAGAAAAGTGAGACAGTTCTATGCTTGTAGATCAGGAGATATTATTTACACTACAACAGACATACGATGATAATTAAAGGGCATCTTGTTTACCAATAGCTTAAATGAATTAAACTAATCAATTAATGACTTCTTGTTTTTACAAAAACTCATAAGAGTTATATGGCACTCTGCAGTAAACAGCAGCTCTGCCATCTCTCAGTTGTCCAGCTGCAGAGTATCCTTGATTACTAATCAGTAGTAAATAAAAACAAGGCCGGTGGGTTGAAAGATTGATTCTCTGGCGCAGACGTAGTGCCCCTTTTGCTGCAGGAATTTAACACAGCTAGACTCCATGCTTCAACTCAGCCCCGTGCTAATTAAGGCACAACAGTGTGACTGGGAAGCCATTCTGGCTGCAGGCTCTATATTTCCTCCAGAGATGATGCATGGCTTTAGGGCTGGCCTCCAAACTCAGGAACACAACTGACTGAAACTCTGTTTGTCATAATTTGCAATGTGCTATGTTTTTCCTTTCAGAACTCTCTCTTTTACTTAATTTATTGACTAATAAACAATTCCAGTGTTTCCAGGACTTGCAAACCCGAGTTTGTGTGTTGATTGCCTCTTTTAATGGCCATTTTAGAACCATTTACACACCAGAGTCCATCAACCCACAGCTTCATCTTGGGCCAAGATTGTTGTAGCTTGACTCACCAGAAGTACAATGCAGGTATAAGCCGCTGCTCATTTTAGACGGTCTTTCCCTGTACTTTTTTCTTCATGACAGGTAACAACAACAACAACCTCTGAACAGCAACCTACCACACTGAAAATTTTAAATTTTGCAGAACATTTGGATCTTAGGGCTGCACGGTGGCGCAGTGGTTAGCACCTCCGTCTCACAGCTAGAAGATCCCCGGTTCGCATCCCGGTTAGGACGCCTGGGATCTTTCTGTGTGGAGTTTGCATGTTCTCCCCGTGCATGCGTGGGTTTTCACCGGGTACTCCGGCTTCCTCCCACAATCCAAAAACATGCTGAGGTTAATTGGTAATTCTAAATTGTCCGTAGGTGTGAATGACAGTGTG
>OMNN01052358.1:0-15949 GCA_900302755.1 Chromis chromis
ATGGGGGGTGGGTCAGTCAGCAGCTGATACATGAAATGATTGGGAGAGTGCAGCGTGTTCCCATTATCTTGTCCCTTGCATTGTAATTATCACTCCTGCTCTTTCTGCACCACTGCTCCCATCTCTCCTCGCCATTGTAATCGTGATTGACTGGTGCGGCGGCCAAAACAGTGCAGTCTGAAAAGGCATCAGACACACATCTCATAACCGCCCTGCCATTTGATCTTCTCCTCCTCCTCCTTCACACTGACTGCTCCTCCATCTCTCCATTCCTTTCGTTTTTTTTTTTTTTTCAGGTTGAAGGGAAGTGGCAGCCAGACGATAAGAAAACATGCTTGTAGATGAGCACAGATTCGACATGCCAAAAGCATATTATTCATTGTTTTTTTTCCTATTCAGTATGATGGAATATAATTACAGTTTATGTTCAACCCATGCATGAATTGATAATACATAGTTTTAGTTGTGCTGCACATTGCTCCAACATGATGGATACACGTAGCTCCACTTGCAGCCATTCAGGTTACTAGTGGGGGACATAAACACAAATGGCCATACATTCAGTAGTGTGGACACATAGGCAGTTTCCCTCAAGTAAAATTTTTTGGCCTTCAGTTTCCTGGGTGCTTTGAAATGCCAGACAGAGTCTTGCTCTGCGACAGGTCTGAATGATACACCTTGTCAGAGAGGGAAGTTCATCAGCAGCCACTGAGAGTGCCATCGATTGAGCTGCCCTGAGCCCCGCCAGGTAATGGATTGGATTTATCCCTCTCTGGATAAGGCTTGTGCTCAGACGTGTACACACATGCACCCCAGACAGCCACACATACATACAAATTACATAGCGCTCTTTGCACATCTGTGTGTGTTTTACACAGTTGTGCACCTGGACATTACCTTCACAGATATATCGCACAGTGTTTGCCTACACAACACACACACTGACAACCTGTCTGAAAACTTGTGTGACATTCAGCAGACATTTGTGACAGTCGGGATCAAAGGCAGTGATGTATTGTCAGCAGCTGCTTGGATAGGGAAAAACAAGACAAGGAGATAGTACTTTGATATATATCAGGACATTTGTCAGGCATCTGTCTGTGCTTATTTTAGGAGTGAGAGATGAGTATCATCAAATCTATATTTTGAGGTGGAAAAACGGCTCAAAGTTGATGGAAGATGTCTTTCATGTAGAAGAGGGACCGCAGCTCAACTGTTTCTTTTGTGTTCATTTTCTTTTTTTTGTTTTTATGGCCAAGCTTTTCCAAACTAATATTAAGCAAATCATCATCAATAAATTGTTTCAAGAGCCATTTAGGCATTTCAAGTCTCATTATGATGACAAGGGTAAACAGATTGTAAGATGCGAAACACTCGATTAAAGTGGCATTCTACTGGCTTCTCTAAATTTTAAAGAGGCAATGCATCATGGATGTGTCCAACCAAAGATGTGCATAGTTGAAGAGAGAACTAATTAGACTAATCTTTTTGCCAGGAGGTTTACCTATAATGGTTATAATCTATGGACTGTAATATGATTCACAAAACACTTAGTAGCAATCCATCTTCGACTGTGCCTCAAGGCAGTGGCGTGTGCGTGTCTGTGTGTTTGAATGCATATGCACAAATTTGCAAGGCCTGAATTTGCATTGTTACGACTGAACAATACTTGGAAAACTCCTGTAAAAGGACATGTTTTGTGATTAGTAGAGTGGTTTTGTGTAGATGTTAAGTGCAACTGTATCAAATTGTTTCTTGGATAGTGTGTCGGATTTTGAAGAAACATTTCAATAAAGATTACATTAATAATAATTTTGACATAATAATGATACATGTGATACATGATGTTTTTAGAATACAGATGGCTGTGGTCAAAGTTGTAGTTATTGGTTCAGGACCTTGATGGCTCTTGCTAATGAGTCTGTGTGACTGAAGCATCTGTCTGGATATCTAATGGAGCTCGCCATGTGGAGAATGTCACCCACCGTCTGGCCTCTACAAGTCAAGTCTCTACCGGCAGGGCTGACATTGTAATTAGTCTACAATCAAAGCTTCCTGAGAGGTTGAGCTTACTTTGTGCTGACCGTGACCTATAAAAAAGGGCCATCTATAAAGAAATGGAAGTTATTCTTAACCCCAAGAGGAGCAAAAATATAGTTGTGGATTCGGATAGCTCTGAGACTGTAGTAGAGTTGAGGAAATATTGCATTGCATGGTATCTGGAGGGATGGTTAAAGTAGGGAGGTTTTATGAGTGCTTGAAAGTGTCTGTAATGGCAGAGCTGCAGGGTGGTCGTTTGTGTTTTACTGAAGTTGTCATGCCATTCTCAATAATTCTAACGCGCATTATGCAAAATTATTGGGGCTGAAATGGACGGTTTTGGTCCAAAAAAAAAAAAGTCGTTCTTCCATTTCTTGCTTGGAGTGAGACCATGAAACTTGAAATTACTACAGTTTGAGACTTTCCTGGTCCACATTCAGACTTCAAACTGTTACAGTCAAGGGCTCTCCGGTGCCTTTTCACTCTATTGAAATCAGAAAAACCATGAGCAAATACAGGCAAATCGGCATAAAAGCTAATGAAGCACCCACGTACCCGCTGTTGCGAGGTAATGAGTGTACTTAGCTCTAAGGGAAAGGACATCTCCAAAGGATTTTCAGTGTGTGCCCACTTCCCCAAGTGCTTAATCATGGTGCTTGATTATGAGCAGCCATTAGAAGCCTGTGAGTCAGCCCCACTCATACACTGCAAGGAATTATGGTGTGCTTGATTGAATTCAACATTCTTTGCCCCTGGACTATGAGAGCTTGCCAGAAGATGGCAAAAAAGCCCACAAAAGCCTGACTGTATTGGTGTGTAACTTCAAGCAAGCAGACAGGCTTTGTGTGCTTTTTACTACATGTGACGCACCTCTTGGCTTGCAGCTCACAGTCTGACACGCTCACATTTCGCCTGCTGCAGATTCTCCACAAGTAGGAGCTGTTTAGTCCAATTTTATACAATTGCACTCATGCCACCTTTAGGAAAGGAAAAGAAATGCAGCAACAGATGTGATTTGTTGATGCTGATACTTGCATCACGTACAGATAATGAATATTATAGCAGCAGTTTGAAAAAAAAAAATGGAGTTGTCAAAGTGAAATGTTAATTGCATGTTGCACAATTGATTTGATATTAAAACAACTTGGGGATGCACTGTTGCAGCATTTTCTCTCCTGATGCCATTTCTACCAGCTCAATTCATTTTATCAACCAATATAGACATACATTGATTTATAATGTGTGAAGTAACTGTAGACAGAAGTCATGGTTTGGTAGTAATCTTGATTTTAGACTCACTCGTTATGGTTTTTTTGATGTTGCAGAGAAAACAAAACAAGCAAAAAGAAAGTATAACCATTTTTATTGGGTCATCATTTTTACTGTAACATTTAAGGCACTCAAATGCTGCATACTGTCAATAAAAAGGACTTATCTGTTTACTTTCAAGTATTAAATAATAATAAAAAAAAAAAAATCCATTAAGATAAGTGCAACATATTCCTAATTAAATTAACCATTAAAGCCCACAGTGCATGTTTTGCTTTAAAAATGACTGAGTAATGCTACCTTTCTCCCCTTTTTGTCACAACGGAGGGCACTTTATTGTCTTGGTATTTATGTACAGTGTGAGCAGAGGGTGATGGTGAGGCTGATTTTTAACTCAAAGTGTAGTTTGAGTTATCGCATCATAGATGTTTGATAAAACTGGCACAGTGTCCCACCAGCTTTCAAGGCTAACTCTACTAGTATGCTATCACTGATGGACAACAAATGATGGACGGCCAAAATGTGTCAGGCGGACTTCATGTTCTAGTATTTTCATTCTGGGAGTGTACTCATGAGTAGATTTGTGGCAGTAATGGTTAGCGGCTGGGAGCAGTAACTGAGACAGAAGTCTCTGTCGTGGTGGCCCTTTGCTAGTTAAACCTCCACAATGCTCTCAGACACACAAATGCCAAATATCACCTCTACTATCAACAAGAATCAAAATTCAAGCTCGACACAAGTGAAATACCAGTTTCCAGTGTACTCACTCAACAGTTTTGATTTAAATATTAACATATCCATGGTTCTTTGTCAGGGTTCTCCCAAAGGACCAGCGATTTTCTCCGGCTAGTCACCTTGATTACGCCGGCTACCTAGGGCTGGTCCGGCAATTTCTGTGCTCTGTATATTAAGGTCCAGTTAATGACGAATATCTGAATATTCTGCGTGTATGTGTGTACGCACGCGGTGGGTGGGTTCGATCTTGCTCCTCAGGGTGTTCATCGTCTCGTCGGAGTCCGACAGCGTTAGTATTAGGGCTGCAACGATTCCTCGAGTCAATCGAGTCATTTGATTCCTAAAATGCCTCGAGGCAGAGAATTTTGCCTCGAGGCTTCGTTTTATCCACTATATACTACATTATATATGCACGATACAGCGCGGATGTCCGTGGACGCATTGCTTCTCTCTCCCCTTACTATGCTCAAGTTGGGAGAACCCTGTTTGTGAACATGAAACTGCCTGTAATCCAAGCGACCATCTTCTTGAGTCGCTACACTGTTAACACAGCAAACAAGCTACAGTCTCATTAAACAATAAGACATTCCACCTGGTGGCGCAACCAGTTACTACAGTTAATGTACAGGATATTTTGTGACATGCATGTCCTTTGTTTTTGATTAACTTTTATTATATATATTTTTTATTAAGTTATTAATGGCAATTAATCAATTAATGATTCATCATTACCCTTGTTATGTCCTTATAAGATATAAGTTTTCTTTTTACCCCAACATTACTGTGTGCTGTACTATATTTAGGTAAGGTAACATGAGGTAAAGGATTCCTGTGGCACTAAAAACTTGGTTGGCAGCTGACTCTTGAATGCATTTAAATGAAAGCAGAAACACTGCATTTTAAAATGACATTGACAAAGAACATTTAATGTGGCTCGGCCATTAAGGACTGATATTACCTTAATAGGGTCAGAATCTGTGCCAGTACTGATGGTGATTCGGACTGGTGCATCCCTAGTAAAAATACAATACAGTGCACGCAAAGATATTGTTTAAATTTCTTCTCTTTCAATCTCCATAAACTTAAATATCGGTGCCAAGGAATGGTAAGAATCTGCATTTAAATCTATTATTGCTCCTGTTTCCTCATCCCGTCTCGTGATCTCTGTCCCTTTCTCCTTTGTCTCTCTCATCGCACTACTGTGTCACTGGGCACACCTGCTTCATCCAGCTGTCAATTACAGCACAGAATTACAGACTGGCACACAATTAGGGTACGCCTCACGCACTGGCCCACGCTGGTAATGAGTTTCCCCAGTCATTGATCAAAGTCACAATCACACCCTAGCCTAGAGTTTCCCAATTAATTTTCTTTTTTTTTTTTGGGCTATCCAGAGAGCATCTATGTTGAGCCGCCTCAGATTTCTGATTCCTGTTTTCATATTTACATGCCAAAGTGGCAGAGTTTTCCACCCAAGCCAAAGATAATCCAGTTTAGGTATTGCTGTTGTCTAAGCAGACTGTGTCGAGAGAATTTAAATATGCTTGTGAAAAGTTGTTATCCAGAATCTTGAGATCAGAGAAGAGGGTAGCAAGTATACTAACAGAGGAGTCAATTATGTAACGGCTAGGGGTTGAGCAAATAATGTACGGCTACAATTATTTGTAAAAATGGCTTGTCAAGTAGGAAGTTGAGCATTTTAAAATCACATAAAACACGGTTGCAAAGGACATGCTGCATATTTGCCATTATACTGGTGAAAATGTCCATGCATTGGACTTCTGTGTATTTTTCCTTATGCTCTAAACTCCCCAAACTCCTTGTGCTGTTGCTGCAGATCATTTAATAGAGCTCTCATCTGAGAATGGCTGCGTGTACATCTACTTCTCATTATGCAAGTGCCAAGGCTTGAGTAGTGGGCTTCCTGGCAAATAATAAAGGAATGACATTGCTTGTTTGTTTTCCCTTAGATGTGAAATGCGCTGAAGCAGGAGCAAAATAGGCGTCGGGAGGGGGTGGAGTGACGACAAGAGTAAAAGAACAAGCTGAGCATGGTCGCACACAGTGTTCAAAGCCACTAGGCACAGGTTGCTGTGACTGACAACCTGCTGCAGATGGGAACCTCCCAGTCACACTTTCCTGTCTCAATAAAATTGCCTTGGCGATACGAAGACAGTCTGTAGCCTTACTCGTCTTTCCCACATTCAGTCGAGCAGTCATATTGTGTCCCGTCGCTTCTCTCTTTCAGCCAAGTTATTCTAATTAATCTAGGTAGGTTTTGTGAGAAAATATAGAAAAACGTCAAGTGTTTGAGTTTGAAATGAGGACTCAAAGCCAGCTAAGATAGCAATCTTGTGGTGAAGACAAGGTAATGAATTAATTTTGGTTCATGGCTCAGTAGTGAGGAGAACTAGGTTGAGTAATGAGAAGAGGAAGCTGTGATAATGGAAATCTAAATGATTAAAGTGCGTGTTTGCATGGGGTGGGGTGGTGGAGGGGTAGGATGGTGGGGACTTGGAAGGGAGTTAGGGTGACGGTGGTGTGCAAAACTGTAGCAACAGCAGTTCTGCTTTAGTTTGTATACAGTCATTGTTTGCTATCCTGTCAGCAGCCACTGACCCCTCGATTTAAAAGAGGTATGATTTTGTTTTCAAATGCATTGGATGTACATTGCTGTTATAAAAAGCTGCCAGAGCTGCCATTTAAGTGGAGATGGAAATGGCAAATTTGAAATATGTCAACTGTTAAACTGGCTGAACCACTAAATTTGTCTATGTCGCTGTGCAGATGTAAAGCAGAAAATCAAGAAAACACCAAAGCAATGAGAATGTATTATTTACAGTAAAAAGCAATGCATACTTTGTAAAAACTTTATATTCAATCCAACACCCAAATGTTATTTAGTATAATAATAATCATAAAACATATAGTTTATTTGTGCAGCACTCTGGGGAAAGTAAAACCAAGCACAGTAAAACAAAGCAGAATTAAAGTGAAATATAAGGAAATAAAAGCCCCCTATAATAACAACAAATCTGAAAGGAAAAGAGATGAGGCATATTTATAATAAAACTGTTAGAATTAAAAGACTTTTCTATAAAATATGCATGTTGAGAGGTGGTCAACAGCCAATAGAGCCCAATCTAAGGCTGTGTCCAGGCTCATAGGGTCATAACAATTCAACAATATAGCTGCGAGCTCAACCACTAAGTGCCTTAATATCTTTAAATCAATTCTAAAACTAGCTGGTAACCAGTGAACAGTAGCTAAAACAGGGCTGATATGATATTGTCATGTGGTTCTTGAGAATCGAGCAGCTATGTTTTGTACCAGTTGGAGGTGTGAGATGGGTTTTTGATTTAATCCTGAAAACGGCAAGGTTACAGTAATCTAACCAAGATGAGAAAGAGCCATGGGTGACATTCTTGAGATCAGACCCAGTAGGCATGATTAAATGTTTGTAATGTCTTTTTCAAATATTACATCCAGATTTCTGGCTGCAGGTTAAATATATGAAGACAATGGTTCTTGTTTCTGAGGAGAATTATATTATATTTTTGACAGACAAGATAAAAGATGCTTAGAAGTCCTTAGATTTGCTGCTTTTTAGTGCAGGATAGATTTGGGTGTTTGGGGTTTTATTTTTATTATGTCCCTGTGGTAGCAGGTACATGCAAAAGAACAAGAGGCCAAGGACGGAGCCGTGGGGAATACCACAGGTCAGAGGATGATCGTTGAAGTTCTGTTTGACAAAATGGAATCTAAACCATTTTAGGCGACTATCCTTAATGCCAGACTGGTTTTAAGGTGATCCAATAGGATGGACTTTGTCAAACACACAGCTTGGATCTTACAGAAAAAAATCTAACAATCACCAACAACAGCTGGAAGTAAGAGTTTATTTGTCACATTGATCAGGGATGATTTGGTGCTGTGACATTAAGAAATGTATCAAACATATCACGGGTATTCATAAAAGAAACTCAAACTTTGATCAACATGGTAAATTAGAAACCGTTCAAATATTTTTTTTAATCGGTAGGGAGGGTCAAAGCTCGACTTAATTAGAAGTGGGTACACCAATGTATGCTTTAGTCAAGAGGGAGTTAGTGTTAGATCATACACAAGTCATTATTTCTGATGGTGTACTGTACAAAAAGAAACGTTTGCAGAAGAATTGTAAGCGTTGCAGACAGACTGGTAACCTCACAAAAGCACTTATTGTGTCTTAAACTTTTATATTTTTAAATGTCAGAGCCTCTAGACATGTCGTTTTAGGTTGCTTCACACCTCAAAAAAAAACAAAAAACTAAACTTTGAATTTTATGGTATAAATTTATGGAAGAAACTGTATTAGTTGACAGGAGCCCTAAGTATTTACATTTTTTATGCAGTAAGCCACAACTATGGAAACATACAGATGATTACTTGAATAAAAAATAGCCAGAGAATGCCTTTTTTGTAGGTTAATTGAAATCTTGTGTACAGATCATTACACACTAGTAGTTTGAAATGAGTGTGAGAGTTGTTGCCCTATTTCGCTTAAGAATAAATGATTTCTGTTTCAATAGCAATCTTCAAAAAGCAACTGCATGGAAGGATGTCCTATTTGAAAACCTCAGTGGTTATTATGCAGACATAATCTGTATGTTGAGTTTCATCATCATAAAAACCAAGTGCCAATATTTAGTTTTAGCACACTATCAAGTTATCTTTTGGTAGGTGTACTACCAAATTCTGATTGCAGCCATTGTGAAAGTTTTTTAATTGCATCTTAAAGTAAGGTTGTTCACCCTACTTACTTGTTTCAGCTTATGCTATCATAAGTCTGTTATCCATGATAGGTGTCTGCAAGGTGGCAGGTAATTCGGTGCACATGCTCATTAAAAAGAAGATTTCTTATAGCGTTTATTTGTCTTTTAAAGTGCCGTTCATCACTCAGGTTCCTAAGTGATATGTCCCGGCGACGCAGTGACTTATGGCTTTTACAATTAAATGGTTTCAGTGGCACTTCACTAGCTGGAAATGACCTCACCCACCATCCACTTGCTTCCTTGCTTTTGCTGCCGTGATGTATGCAGCCCAAACACGTACACGTTGGCAAGTAAACGTATACAGAACCCATACACACATTCAGCTCCTCTGTGGAGGTATAAACTGGGGGTAGATATTTCCCTAATGGAAAGACTCATTGCGAAAAAATAACTGTAAAACCAGCCAGCGCTCTGTCAAACTATTTTACCATGTCAGCACAAATGCGGCAGTCTCTCTTCACTCTGCAATGAAATTTATGGCCATTGATGACTGATTGCATTTCTCCCCCTCACACTACTCTGAGCCTTTTGAAAGTAACCCAGCAGCACATTAATTTCTCCAAAGTCATCATTTCAAGTGCAGTGACTTGCTGGAAAAATAAAAACTCAGATGAAGAGGGTCTAATTTTAGGAGTTTTCATCAGTGGTAGCAATAAAAATGTCCCTAAATCGTAACTCAGACATTTAAAAATGACAGTTTTTGTACATACGGACAGCATATGCATGTGCAGACTCTCATTTCCATGTAGACATTAAATAGAAATGTCTGATGTCTACATCTGACCACTTCTCTCATTATTGAATCAACCACTGTCATCTCAAATTAAAGGTCCAGTTATGTCATTATGCTTGGAGGACCAAGAACAATCTGAGTGCCTCGGAGGATTCTCAAGAACATCATTATGCTGCATGCATTTAGTAGAACCACTGAGGTAGACACAGTGGCTCAAAAGTGTGGCTCTAATTAAAGGTCTAATGTCTCATCTTGTGCATGTGTGTTTTCCATTCCCCTTTTTCTTGCCATTCCCGTCGAAAGGCAAGGAACGCTCAAGCAGAGATGGACAAAAAGCTTGATGAAAAGACACTGATTAACCTGTCATGTTCCAGACAGGTATCCATTAGGCTCTTTAATCAAAGTCTATACGGCATGAAATTGACATTTTCAACCCACCGTAAAGCGTCACGAGAAGCATTGAACTGAACTGATACTGCCCCATACGTCAGTGCACTTGTAGCTGCTCCAACCTGTACTTTGATTTGCCATCTTCAAAGTACGAAGATGGCAAATCTTCGTACTTTCACAGGCGTTGATGCGTGATGATCTTCACGCATCAACGCCTGTGAAAGACTCTTTGTTTTCCCAGTCTCATATTGAAAATAAAAATGTCTCATCTTGAACATTTTGGAGGGAGACAGATACCATTTTGTCAACAGAGAGGTGCCATGTTGTGTCACCCAAATTGGTTGCATAATTGCGAGACACTAGCATGACCTTTGCGCTATTGTTACTCTCTTATTTCATGTAATGTTGGTATTTAATCACAACCATTCATTTTCTGTCCTTTTATGCTTCCCCTCACTGTAGAGCAATGTTTCAATTTCTAAGATAAGACTTTAGGAGCAGTAGTTTGCTCTCCCTGATCAAATAGAGTGTGCTGCTCGGCTTTGAACCAAAGGACTTCCTTGCTGAGGGCTTTTCTGAAGTCAGCAGCTTGCTTTCGGTACTGTCCACGATTCCTCCCGTGCCTTTCACTACCACTTCTTCCTCTCGTCCCTCACTTCTCTTTTCAGCTACGTCTGTGTCCTTAAGTCACAGGGAGAGAGAGCACAGTTGTTTTGATGTAGGATTTGATAGATTTGTTTGCTGCTGCATTCATTTGCTCTGTATCAGGGAGCTGACGGGCCGTAAAATGAAAATTTGCCTTAGATTTTCAGCATGACTGTTTGGGGGCAAATGTGAAAGAACTCCCCATGCATTCCTGATACATATTTTTCTATATCTTAAAGTGTGTGTGTGTGCGTGCTGTGCTCGGCAATTAATACTAAGGATTGTAAATGACGCGGTTTATGTCTGTTAAAGGCACACTTTTTACATATTTTTGAAACAAACCCCAAACCTGCATTGATATTGCCCATGAGGTTATGCTACTGTGATGAGATGCTCTCCCAGTTTCACTTATTTTGTTGCTCTTGTAAAGGAACCTCATGATTAAAAAGTGACAGTTATGGATAGAGTCCTGCTTTTCAGGTAATTAGATTAAATTAAAATGCATGTTGTCGTCTTGCGATGCCCACAATCCTTAATTAAAATGAATGTGATGCAAACAACGGGAAGCATTTTCTTGTTAGAAAACAAGTTGAAGGAGAGAAAGTCAAACAGCAGACTCGCCTTTTTTGTTAAGGCTAAATGAGAAACCAGTTGCAGTAATGCTTTGGTACCTGGATACTGAATGTAGTGGTGCACACTATCAGAGTCTCCAGTATCGTGGCCAAAAGCTGAGCATATATTTAGTTTTTCCAGTGTCCAAAAGACAAAACACTTTTTGTTGTTTATTGTGGGCAGCGGTAATGGCCTTGATCATGAGCAGTCACCAAGGTGCTTCCTCTTTGTTCATGTGCAGCTGATGCGTGAGTTGAAACCAAAGCAGGCCTTGTCGCGCCAAAAGGAAGGTGCTTGTGGAGAGCAAGACACCCCATTGCTCTTTCCACCCAGTTGCCCAGCCGGTGTCACAGAGCGCGTTGGATGATGGAGCACTCTCATTCCGAGTTGAGAGAGTGCTGAAGGTGAGAGTCGGCCGGAGACCCAGTTCTTTAATCCTGGCCGGCTTCTGCCACCTTGTTCAGCAAGATAAATGTACTTTTGACACACAGTCAGATCACACACTGGCCCAGCTTTGATAAACAAACACTTGTTTGTTTGCACTTCACCATCTCCTTAAACCATCATGTGGCAAATCACCAACTAAAGATACCCACCTTTACAACGGATTTTGTAGAAGTTGAGTAAAACATAAGGAAATTAGAGCTCCAATCATTGAAGGAATTTAGATTTTGTACATCATTGTACACTTTACCATGAATGGTGAAACAAAAGTGCTAAAAATATGGTTTTCAAAGCAATTATAGTTTATTAAAAAAAATCAGGGAATTCTGAATATTGTCAAAAAACAAGTTTGTGATGTGACATGTGCAAACATGGTTTTGTGACAGTCTCAACTGTTAGTGTGCTTTGTGGAAGTCCAGGTGTGCGACAGACACGCAAACCATGGGGGGCAATTAGGGAGGATATCCAACACCTGGGTCCACGAGTGAGACGGGAGCTTGAGAACATCCCGAATGGCATTTCCTGCAAGAACGCTCAAATTCACAAGCTGCGCACAAGAGTGTGTTTCCTACCTTCGATCAAAAGTGTTTATCACAGATAAACTGCCAGCAGTCATATTGTCATTATTTATGTTGCTCATGTTTACAGCTAACTGAAACATTAACAATTATCTGGCCTGTTTCATAGAAAAATCTGTTACAGTCTGACAAAGTGTAGAATTGCATACGCAAAGAATTACAAAAGAGTTGGACATCATTTAGTGTCCTGTTCTGTAGTTTGCTCTGGTAAATACATCTCGTAATGCGGCACAGCAGCAAGTGTATAAAAGTCAATTTTTACTCGACTACCTTGTGCCAGGTTGTAAGGTCCAATTTATAAAGAGCAGTTCTCACACCAGCTCTCCCCTGGGCACTGTGTAAGCACTGAAGACAGATCAGTTTAACGCAAGAGTCAACACCACACGTAATCTTTCCCACAGTGTCTATATATGTGATTAGGTTAAAATAATAGCTATTAACTTCAATGTAAAATAATTAAGGGAATTTGTGTAATGAGTTCCCTATTGAATTAAAATTACGGAGTAGTGAACAAGAGATTATTGTGTTCTGTCTTGCAGAAGATTATTAATGCCGACATTTTGCTTTATTCTCGTCCATTGTATGCAGTTATGTTCTGTGTCATGAACTAAATTAAAGCTGCAGGAAACTTTTTCACAATGCATGAAAGTGATGTGCACATGTGTTTTTCTTTTGTGCTCAACATAAGCTTACCAAAATGTTGAAAATCACCATAGTTTTATTGCCATAGTCCAGATATTAGGAAGGACTTTGCTTATATCCGAATGGAATCAAGATGGCCACATGAATGTAAAAATGTCAAATTTTTAATATATATATTTTTTAAATCAAAGCTGGTAGCACAAACCCAATAAATCTGCAACCAACATATCATATTTTTGAATTACTTTGTTCTATGGCATGGTCCTGTCTCTTTACAGTACCTTACCTTGCAATTTTTTTTTGTTTACTGACAAGTCCAAAGGGAATTTGTCCCACTGGAGTACAAGGCAGTTCATGCTTAGACATAAGGGATCAACTGATGTATATTTTTTTGGGCTGTTACTAGATGTTAGTAATCAAGGAAATCGATAGCCAATATACATTTACAATAAAACTAAAAATTTAAAGTGTCCAAATTCAGAATAACACAAACTAACACAGCATTTTCTTGAAATTTTTTTGCTTGTTTTACATATGCATACTCATATACGTATGCCAGTACATAAATGAAAGAGAACTTTTCAACATTTATGCATCATTTATACTTGATAAATTGTTAGCCGTGACATATAACCAATCAGATATTGATGTTGGTGGGATGTTGCTTCAGCTGCATCAGAACCAAAGTCGCCCTTTTTTAAGTTTTTTATTTTTTGGGGGGATTCGGTTACCATAAATGACGCTGAAAACCCGAAAAATGCTGAATATTGGATCCAATAATCTGGCAGCTGGAATTCAGACAGATTATCATGGATAATTTTTCCCGTGTTTAAGCACTATTTAAATTTTTAGGTAACAAACATCAACCTTGGAAATTACATTTGCTGCCAACTTGGCTGGCTTGAGACAATCTATACACACACTTTAACAAGATAAATGCACTGGTACTTCGCTGCTAAACTAAAGCTGATGCACACTGAATGCATAAAAGTAGCTGACAAGCAAAATTTAAATAAATAACTAATTTGCAGCTCACAAGCTGATGTGATGGAAAATATCTATTCGTCAGACTGTCCTGAAGACAGTCGAGGTCTCAGATTGATCTACTACTCAAAACCCACAAGTGAACTGCAAGCATTTACTGCCAAATTTGACTTGCTCAGTGGCACCATTGGTTCTGGTCACACACAACCAGTTGGAGATCCATCCATCCTTCTATCCATCTATCCGTCCTTTGTATATCTCTCCCTCTTTTACTGCACCGTCTTCCCTCCTGGCTCGTAGCATAAATGGATTTTCATGCATCATCTGAGCGGGTGTATTGGAGTTGATGGAGTGAGAAGGATGACGCGGATTCCAGCCACACAGCTCCTGTCCTGCACCTTTCTGCCAAATTCACTCTTCTTCCGTCAGCTCACACCACTTTTTTTTCTCATCCTTTACTCTGACCCCTTGTTGTTTGGACAGTTTCTCTGCTATATGGACTAAACTTATGTTGTTGCCTGGCATAGATTTGCATAGAGTTTGCTTAAAATGGTCCCAAAATGTTGTGCAGTACATGCATATGACAGGGTAAGTAGGAACATTTTGTATTTAGATACATAGATGCACAACATATACACAGATTAGCTTTTTTCGAAATCACCAAATACTGCTCTTATACCTTGTTTTTCCTCAAGATACCAACATGAGAAAAACAGATGAGACAAATGAGACACCTCCTTTTTAAACCACATGCATCTGAAAATAATTAGCACAAAGACAACATATACCTCAACCAGAGGCTTCCACTTTATGTCACTATGTCAGCCAGGGCCTCCTTATATTAGTGTTATTGATTTTAATTAGTTTCTAGTTTAAAGTTTGGTGAAATTTTGAAGAGACTTTCTTTGAGTCTGGGTTGCTCCAGCTCTGAAAAACTCCCCCCACTTCCCCCCTTTGTGCCATCAGAAAGAATGAGAACTGATATTGTTCCCTTTACCGCAAGTCAGCTTCCCATTTGATTGCTTATCTCTTTTATTAGCTTGATGCTATTACTGGCATGGCTTCTTGGCTTTCATTATCCATTTTTATGCTGCAATATTCTCTTGGAATTGTTATCGGAGGCGAGTTCATCTTGTCGCGTTGTTTATGCGTGATTGATTTGTGGGTTGCTGATCTCACCCTCCACCTCTTGCTCAGCGCCGACTTGGCGGGTCGACAAGGTTACTTATTCACAGATGATAGACATCTTTATTAGGAGAAGAGAATGCTTTAAAACCTTAAGCGCAGGCATTTATCTGGTGCACGGCATCTTATTGCCCAACACCCGACATGCCCAAACCCATCCATCACAGGTCGGCCGACGGCCCAAGTTCAGCCTGTTTGCCCTCTCCATCAGCCTGAAGGACGGAGCAATGCAAAGATGGCAGAAAAGACTGAGGAGAGCAGCTAGACTTTGCCGTGACAGGACCAGGCCTGTGGTGGGTCACTGCCCACTTTGTGTTGACCGGCAACATTAGCTTTTTTCTGTCCATCAGCAGGACCCCTCAGGTTCAGCCCGAGGCCAAAGTTTGTTAGATTCTCAGTGGAGAATAGCTTTTTTGGCTCAAACATCTCGGAATCTGAAAAACATAAATTAAGTAGTTTCTCCTCTCTTTTTTTTTCTGTTTTAATGTCTCAAGCAAAACTAGATGACTTTGAAAATACTCATTATGGATTCTACTGGAAAAAGAGCCTCGCTTACCCAGCGGCCCAAGTTTGAGTCTTTATGCATTTATGCCTGTGTAATGAAGTTTTTGCCCAGTAGTGATGGCAAATGTCATTAATGCTTGCAAAAATGATGACTTGGAGTACTCACATTAAGCCAAAAGTGCGGATGCTACTTGTTTTCCTTAAGACCTATCATTCTCTCCTCCTGCTGTGTGTAATGGCACTTGGCATCAACCCTCGATGACGAGGCGATTTAATTTATCTCTCGCTATTTAGTATTTTCAAATGTGTGGCTCTACTCTGCAAAGGCTGTAGTTATCACAATGATCCTTCTCCAGTTAGACTGAAGTGTACAT
>OMNN01052358.1:22044-39995 GCA_900302755.1 Chromis chromis
AATCTTTAATAGCACTTTATAGTCAGCTTAGCCTTCTTGTAGGTCATATTTAACATTACTATATTGTGTTTAAAGTTATATTTCTGTCTTGCCTCTTGATGTCATATAGTAACATACTGTATATTTCTGTTGTAGTGGCATAGTGGTCTTAAATATTACCAGAGAATACAGAGACTTTCAGTCTGTGCCTCTACATAAAGAGGGAGACTAAGTGGAACATGCAGACAATCCACATCATTATCACCACACTATGAAACTAGAGATCCTGGTGTGATAATGGCCCAGACACTTTGATTTTGGAGATGCATTGGCTGCCAACTTCAGTTCTGAACCTATAATGGCTTAATTATTTCTTGTAATACCTGTACTTATGAACAGTGCACACCGGCATTCAAAAGAACACACGTCTTATTAAAAAGTTGTAACGTTTTAGTCTGCTTAGTTTACTGATCTCCTCCTAACTTCGATTCTATTTAATGCCAGTTGACACGACATTTCTTACAGGTAAATGCAGATATTTCTTTCATTATATATATATGTTCTATATTTTTATGTTCATGCACTGCTTTTCAATTATATCCCCATTTTCCACTTCACCTCGGGGGCTGGGGAGGACTCCATTATGTGTCCTCTCACACAAAGAAACTTCCATTTTCCTCCAGACTTTCAATACGTCTTAAGCTATGATGGCCTACACATCCTTATTTCTTTTCTGTATGGAAAATGGGGATGATAAAAGTGCAGCGGAAATCCTTTTCCCTTTTCATTATTTATTTTCACAATATGTGCTCATTACTTATTATCTACACTACTGGCAGTTATTATTATATATATTTTTGAATAAACAAGAGATAACTGAAATCCCCCATCTCTTTCTGCAACCTTGGCCCAGACCTGGAGCTTTAGATAATGAATGCAATTAAGGGCTTGCTGCATTAAACCTGCTGGTAAACAGTGGGTTTAGAGCTGCACAATATTAGACTCGCTGTCTGTTTTTTAGGGCATAAAAGGGGAGATGGAGGACTGTATCCATGGGGGAGGAGATATTTTGACAGAGGAAGAGAAATAGTTTCCACATGCAGCAGTTAAGTTTAAAAATGCAACTGATTATCACTGTAAAAGAGAGAGGACATCAATTATAAGTAATTTAGATGTAAATAATTCATTGTTTCTCATTAATTAGGAATGCATTGTAGTCAACTTAGCATTGATATCTGAGAATTTTGCAGATGTCTGTGCAGCACAGTTGAGCTACAGTGCAGCTTTCACTGATGTTTATTAAAATGCAGATGTCATTTGCCAATTTATGGGTCTTTCTTCTGATTTATTACCAAACACGTGCTTTGCTTAATTACGACCCAAGTCACTTCAATCGAAACCCAATGTTTTATTTATTTGTTGCATTTTCAAGGAACAATGTTGTTGCACTTTTTCTGCCGCAGGTGGATACAAAAACCTGATGCAAATACTGATGTTATGATCAATCCCATCTTTGACAAACATATTTAAAAAAAAAAAAAAAGTGCATAAAAGTGCAACATTAATTGTCCTCCTGCAGGTTAGGTCTGATAAAGTTTATTAGTTTGTGCCCATGTTAGAAAATACATCATATTAAATTCAGATGTGCCCAGATTCAGGCTGAACTGTCGGTGTGAAAGCCCCAAAGGTATCTATTCTATCTCTTCAACTGTGCAGCCACTAAAGGTTCTCCACAAATCTTACGTATATGACATGCCTCCTGCCTTCTTGACAGCAAATAACTTAACTTGTATGTGAACATTTTCCGAAGAAGACAAATAACACACCAAGTTTGAGCCTCGGGCTAGACACACCAAGCTAAACCATCACAGCTGGAGAGCAGCAGGAAAGCAAAGTTTGTGTTTCTGAGATTGCAGTGCAGCTTCAGAAAGGTGCGTGAAGTCGATATGGCTGACATGTGACTGTAGTGGCGTACTGCGAGGCCATTTTATCTGCCATGGATAGAAACAGTCCTGTGGCATTTTTCTAATCTGTTTTCATTTTCTAATTTCCTGAGTGTACCAACAAGGTCTCCCGAGAGTGACTACTTGTCAATCACAGTGTGAAAATAGTGTGCTCCACTCGAGTACAGCAGTGATGTTATAATATACTGCCATGCACAATAGATATAGAGTCATACTTCAAAAATGGCAATAATGTCTTTGTGGGTTGTATAAGCCACCCAACCCCCCTATTCTCACTCCAGATGATTTACAGAATAACATACCTTTGAACAATACGTTGTTTTCATACATACTTTAGTTGTAAAATTCTCTGATCATTACTCAATTTCAAGTTGTGCTACTTGAAGCAAACCACTACACTTGGTCTAATCCAAAACAAGTTAATCTCATGTTAAAAGGAGCCATTACTGTCTTTAAATGTGCACATACTTTGTGTCATTCACAGACATTAGAGTTCAAACGCAAGTTAAAACAACTGCTCTGTAACCCGTGGCACATGAGGAAGTGATAATGGGCCAGCAGTAGATTATGACAGCACTCTGAAACCTCTCCCCTAACAAGAATTATAGCGCCGGCTGATAGCAGTAGGGCCTTATTAAAATAAGAGGTTGTAGCTATGAATTCTTTTTGTCAGAAGGGTGCTGAGAGTTGTAACAGCTAAGCTCTCCTAAATCATGGCACAGTTGGCTAACTTACTACCTGCTGCAAGTCATTTGGTAGACGCTGATGCAGAAAGGATAAGATGGGAAGATTTTCACAGGAAACTATAACAGTTCAGAATCGTTTGGATGCTTAAACTCATCAGTAGTAGAGGGAACAATTTCCTCGCACATTTGTCGGAAGGGAAAATGAATTTGAAGAGAAATGGTTTTGGTGTAGCAACGTGCCAGTGAGTACAAAGTGCAACACAAACTAGATGGTTTTTGAAATATTGAAACAATGGAGGTGTTAATCTCCCTTACAGTCACTTAAATTCTCTATGTCCAGTTTTTGTATCTGTGTGGATATGTAAATATGCTGCTGCTGAGAATTATCTTGTGTTAACATCACAGAATATTTTTGAATATTTTCAAAAAAAGAGTCGAAATGAATGCAGCAGAACCAGACATCACTTCTTTCTTGTCAAAGCCTGGCACTCACGTTACCCACCATGCAACTCGACAGTTTGATTGGAGTTTCAGGTGTGTTACACTACTAGCAGCTAACGTAGGCCAAGCCACTAGCCTCAAGCAGAAGATGAGGAGTGGGCTACAGAGGTCTGGGAAGCTCATTTCTTTGTAACTCCAACACCCACAGATTTTTTATTTATTTATTATCTGGTTGATGCTGACATCACTTGAGGCAGTTTGTCAGACTTTGTGCAGCTTCCTTTTGGAGCCACAAAATGCTTGATGCAACTTTTTCTCGCATATACAGTCATATTCCCCAAGACCTAAAGGCAAACTTTTGATGTGTATAATCGGCTGAGTTCCCCCCTTTTTTTTATTAAACATATAAACAAATGTTCACATGGAGAAATAGAAAAGTTGTTTTTAATTGTGATGTAAAGCAAACTTTGTTGGTATATAATTAAAAACAAGTAAGTAAATGAGCATCTGTGAAAATAAAAGTGATGCTAGATAATCATTATAGTTCATAACATATAAATATGATTTAAATAAGAGTGCTGGTAAATATCTCTGACTATTAAATGGACTAAAAGGATCTGGATGCAGGTACGCATAAGCCTATTTGCCAAAGGGCAGACTGAGGAAGATCTGCAGGTGGGCTAAATAAAAGCCATATTATTGGCAACCAAAAAACAATCAAATTAAAGCAAATGACACCTTTTCAGAAAGCCAGCAAGGGGTCTGTCAGCCTGATGGAATCCTCATTTCTCTGGACCATTTGGCAGCGAGTTGCACCCCTCTTTTCCTCGTTCTGCCTTAATGGCCACGCTGACAGTGACATGATATTCCACATAAAAGGAGCCAAGAGGAGCGAGACGGGGTGCAAAACTTCCATTAACGTGATCAGATGTTGTGTTGCTTCAAGGCCTTGACAGGGTTGCCCATTATCGCCTTGTCTGTTTTTCTCCCCGGTTTAAATTGTGCTAATGCTGTTAGTGAGATTCTGTGTTTAAGTGCACAGTGCGTTTTGCTGTGAGGTGTGCCTGATATCGTTTATAAAAAAGAAAAAAGTTTGCCTTGTGTCCAAATCATTTTTGGCTGAAGCCCATACACTAATGATTATCAAGCCTGATGAGCATGTTTTTGCTCACAATCACTCACTATCCCCATTAACATCTCATGTATTTGTTTTAATGAGCTTTTAAATCTTTACAACTAGAAAGTGAGGAAAGAGGATTAAAAGATTCCCCACACTCAAAACCTTTGCATGTTTTTTGTGGCCGTTATATTTCAAATGCAGTGTGCATGTTCTTATGCCCATACATTGTGGCACTTGTTTGCATAAAAAAACATGCAAGTTTGTGTGTATCCAAGTGTACTAGATGCTCTGTAAACACCCCAGCTCCTCCCCTCGGCCTCGTTCCGTCGGCACAACTTCAGCGGGCTAATTATAGCCGTCAATCACTGCTGTCTCCCCACAGTTTTTTTACCCAGCAGCCCCTTTGTGCCCTTGCCCGCTGCCGCCCACGCTGCTTAGAGCCAGATTAGCTACAGCCAGGCGCAACGAGTTGAGCTGCATATGAGAGACGGAGTGAAAAGAAGAGAAGGGGGATTCAAGAGCTGTTGATGGGCTTGCTGCTTGCTTTGATGGAGATGGTTGTCTGGCTTCCATTTGGTGCACTGATGATATTTTTGTTGAGCTTGACGACATTAATGAACGGTAGCGAGTACCTTAACTGTAAAGATACAGACTTAGAAAAAGTTCTGGCAATGAAGGGATACTCAATTTAACCTGTGTTTGGTACCTTTTCTCATCAGTCTCCACTTTTCCTCTGCTATTTTCATTTGCACTGAAGCTAAAGTTGCTAAAATCATATTTGTTTTTTAAGTTATAACTAAACTGGCTTATCTACGTCATGAAATAATTGTTTACTTTTTGTGTTTTGCTCCTAACATGGTTTGCTGTTATTCAAAGTTGGGTAGAGATGTCAATAAATCCGAGGTATTATTAATTAAAGAGAGGCAACTGAGGTAGCTTATTATAGTTTTCTGTAGATACAGAACTATACTTGATGCTGAAACCTCCTCCCTCCCACCCCCACTCTGATTTTCTGGCTGGTTATTACATTTTCTACACCTGGGGGGCAGTGTTGTCTTTCCATGTCTCCAGTCACAACTACTGTTGCAGTGATATGCAATGATGTGACAGGATTTAATTTACCCATTACGATATTGGTTGCCCCTCATTATTGGAGTGAGGGAAAGAGTGAGTCCGGTCCCCACCTCAACAGCTTTTAAAATATGTGGAAAGAAGTTGTATCTCCTGTTTTATTGTAAGTGGGATATTTTTTTATTTTATTGTTTTGGGCGTCTAAGAATAAAAACAGAAGAAGATTTCCAAGGAAGATGCACAACACAACTTTATAGACCCCTCGAGGAAACCAGGAAGTTGTAGCTTGTGGAGGAAGGACTTTGTGAAAAGTTAAAAAAAGACAATTGCGGTTGTGTATGTGTGTTCATGTCATTTAAGCAATGAATTGCTTCAGTCATAAGTTGCCCTAGAGAGAGCAAGATGAAGGTCCAAGAACTGTCTCTCCATCTTTAATCATAGCAACAACCATTATGACTGCTGGAACAGAACTGATCTGAAAACCGCAGCTTGCTATCTGCACCCTGCAGTGGCTCCACTGTGGATACCATTACATGATAAACACCTTTCACTATCAGAACCCAGTGCAGTGCAGTACTCACAATCCAAGAAAGTTGGACTCAGAAATAGCAACAGTAAACTTGTTGGACTGTTTGTGTAACTAACTCAAATCTGGACTGTAATTTTTTTTGTGATCTCCTACAGATCTAAGGCCTAACACATTTAACACCCTCACTGTGAATGCATCAAGCACCTATTTCCCTACCTCTTAGACAGTTTATAAACTGACTCTTGCAAGCCAAATAATAGGTGTACGTTCTACTGATAGGACTTTAATGATCAAATGATACACATCTAGTGAGAAAACATCTAAAAGCAACGAGATTTTGGGCCTGAAATGTTCCAGGCAATTTTGCAAACATGGTATAGACCACGACCATGCATATTTCATTACTCCCTGAGAGAAGTCGGCTCTTAAGTGTGATTGGTTCCTCAACTTTGCCCACCTCCGAGACCATTTTACTATTCCGACTGGTCCAGATCACAGCAGGCTCAAGACCTTGTGCAAATGAATAGAGGCAAATGTCAGTGATGTGTTGCTTACCTGCTGGGCAAACAACTTCCACCATCAGCAATTCTACATGGCTCTACTTGTACCTACTGTGAAATTAACTATGCATCCAATTTCTATCAGAGAAGAAAATGATCCCCGCAGTTCGTGTGTTTCGAGTGCAGAAAAGTTGCAAAGGTGTGCAAAGGAGCAAACTATTAAATGGGAAGGAAGGCTTCTGTCATACATAATATTCATCCTCTCCTTGATGAACACAATACATCAGAGTCAACTGTCAGGTAATATCAAATTCTTGTATGAACATTGTGATTCATGGCCACCCTTTGCTTTGCCTCCTCCTGGGTAGCAGCAAGCTTTTCGATGTAGTCTGTGTAGCCTGCAGCCGTTTGCATTGTTTTATTTGCACTGAATGGGCTCCAAAGCTAGTTTATGTATTGGTGGTGTCACATCTTTGCATGTATTTTAGAGTGACATTGTGGGTTTAGGTCGGAAAGATGTCATCAGGATTGTACAAAACAGAAAGGGACAATTTCTTAAAGGGATATTCCATCCAAAATCTGGGATACTTGATGATTTAGTTCATTAGATTGTATGTAAACCAGAAATATCCATTTGTCACATTAAAAGTTAAATTACATTAGCAGTGAATATTAAGTTAAAAAAAAGAAAAAAAAAAGTATTTAGCAGTCTCTTTTAGCCTAATGATAATCAGTTATCCCAATCAAAGCAGTGTTTTCTAACAAATTAGGACAAAAATCGCATGAAATAATGGACAAATGTGAAATGAAACTCAATTGTAAGGTCTTTGGATATCATTCATTGATATGTTCATTCTCTGTTTCTAATCATTTACTTTTATGTTAAATCATTTTTAGAGAAACAGAATGCTTTTCAGGTTAAAGCTGACCACTGCTTTCAGATTAGCTTGTATAAGTGTATAAGTAGGGTCAAAAATAAAGACCTCAGGCCATTATGAGGACATGGGTTTGAGTCTGATTAACCTAGTAGGTCAACGTATAGAAAATCTAGTCAAGAAGAATTCCATAGGTCATACTTGTCCAACCACTTAAAAAAGAAAATAGTTTTGTGTTCACAGTAAAAATAAGCTGTCATGCTTGTACTTTTCATTCAGCCTTTTCTCCCCATTATAGGTTAAAATGACTAAATGAGCAGGCCAAGAGTGTGTTTCATTTCTTAAGGTCATACGTTTTTCCATGAAACTTAATTTGAACTTTATATGAGATGTGTTCTTTGCATTTTTAATGTACAAATTACAGCTCAAAGGATCTGGAAATGGAAACCACTCTCAAAATACAATGAAAACACAGGAATTTATGATCATTTCTAACTAAAGTAGAAATTTTATATGTGCAGTAAAGTGCTTCCTCTAAGTCTTTAATATCACCAGAACATCAGCTTTTGTCAGCTTTGGCCTTTCGTTATCTTTACTTCTAACATGGTTTTAACATTCTATTTTATTATCCTTTGGGATCCTGTTACAGTTAAGTGCATAGTAAGAGGCTGCAAATGTTTCAAAATGCTTAAAGTAGTGTCTCTGTTGGGCCTGATCTCCTGGACAGGCAAGCACGCACAACAGGTGACATTCAGGAAAGATACCACTGTGTTGTGTAGTTGTCAGACTAGTATGATACTTGCATGGACCTGCTAGCTAATGAAGGAGTCAGAGTTCAGTCCCTAAAGGTAAAACTGTGTTTTTACCCGGATGAACATGAAGAAGTTCAGCCTCAGGCTGTGTACTGTTGCAAAAAAAGTGACATTTTTCCAAGGGTTTGTTCTCCAGCTTTTCTTTTTTACATCTCTCTATCCCTTCTGTCTTTGTCTCCGTGTTTTTTTTCTTTATGTCCCTCTTGCAGGCTCTACTGAACACAAACAGCTTTTGCCAAGGGATTTGTGGATGTGTATGAATCGAGACTGAGACTTGGGAGCATTGGGCGTGCCTTTTGTTAATAGAATACGCATGGTTGGGTCTCCCTGGGGCTGTTAGTGATGAGAGGAGAATGAAAATGTTAATGTTTGTGGAGCTGTCGTGGGTTTTCAAAGACCTCTTCAATTTACTTACGTACGTACCCAACAACAGTCCAGCAGGAAGAATGAATTGCTTTAGAGGTAGAATACCTAAATTTCGTCCCACATTTAATTGGCTAAACTGCAAAACTAAGTCAGGTCATCATTGCAAGTTGCACGGTGAACTTGTCTGTTTGTCCTGAACTTTTGAAAGTCTGGTTGTAAGTCAGATAGTGCTGTAATAGAATAGTAACTAAGCATCTGTCTTCTGTACAGATGTAGGAACTTTACTCCAGAGATTGTTGGCTGAGTGTCGATACCTCTTTTCACCAATGCCATTTCACAGTCAGTTATCCACTACTTGTACCTGAGTGGCTTCACTGGAGCAGTTGAAGAATGAGTGTGTTTGATAGGGGCATTTCTACAGTATTTTCTGAGCAATGGGAGCATATTTTCAGGGTCCAACTTTTACACCAAGTTGTCCATGGTGCTCAAATGTTCTGTCTTTTTTTTGTTTTCAGATCCAAAGAAACAGAAACAACTTGCATGAACACCATTGAAATCCTAGAGTTAGTAGTTAGATTTCTTATTTACGGTGTCATAAAGTGGCTCAGGCAGATATGCCAGCAGTGTTGGGTTCCTCAATATTTAGTACTTGTTGTAAATAAACATGTCACATCAGGAAGATATTACTACGTTTGACCACCATGGTTGGGTACTGTGGTAAACAGAGAGGCCACTGTTTAATGACCATGTCTGACTGACAAAAACCACAAATCAGCACAAGGCTAACACTGATAGCTTTTACATGGATTCATAGGAACTGGGCTGCAATATTATGTTTTTTGTGGCGGAGTTGGTTACTTAAACTTATTTCATTCCCTTTACCCAGGCAGAGACTGACAGTGGGAGACACTGTGATGTAGTTCAATCTGAAGAAAATTGAGATCTGTACTACCGCACATTATCCTGGAGGCGGAAGCTAACCGCTAGATATCTCCATATTTTGTTGAGTGGAACAAATAGACAGATAAACAAAGTGGTAGACTTGTTTAAGAATGTTGTCCTCTGAGGTTAGCCACGTATATCCTTTCCAGAGGGCAAGCTGCCGTCCCTGGATCCTCCCTGTGAATAATCCAGGCCTAACTTGGAGTCAAAATGTGAAGGTTTAAACCACAATGCCCATAGTTCAATGCACCAGATGAATCATTTTCTCCAATACAAAATCACAGAAAAAAAATCCACTGTGTACTTGGAAATGCACCTCGTCGTCACTTACTGTATACAGCAGAAGACGGTACTCCTCTGTGCAATGTCACTTAGATGTGAAATGATTCAAAATTGTATGATTTCCTAATACTTGCATTATTTCTTAATTGACAAATAGAGTAGTTCCTCTTATAAACAATCGAAAAACAATACTTCAGAAAGCCTATAATGAAAGTACAGTTCCCTAAGTAAAAAGTCAATGCAACAACAGCTAATAACCTGTGATCACTGATTCATATGTTAGAAAACCTGTGATCACTTAAACAAAATCAAGTACCCCTATGATTTCCAATTAGCCTACATGAATGTGGTTATAAAACGACATGTAAAAACAAGAGCTTTATTTTTAGACCTATGTGCTGTGTCAGTCTGGATGTTGTTGATGCATCATGACTCCACATGGAAAAGAATAGCCAGAGCAGCTGAAAATTTTGATTGTAAGACGTCACAACGATGGGAAAGGTTACAGGAATATCCATGACCATGTGACAATTTCTTGAAACAATGTTGCAGTAGTTATAAAGGGGTATAAAACAAGTCATAATGCCACTAATCAAAGCTGCAGTGACTGTCGTCCTTAAACAATACCACGGACAGTGCACTACTTGCAGTCTAAGTCTAAAAAACAAATAGAAAAGTGCACAGGGGATATCAATGGAAACAGGAGTTTCTGAGAAAGCTCAGACAGTGTGAAGGCAAAAAAAACCCTACATAAACCATGCTTGCCTTTCGGCATTAAACTGTAAGATTAATATTTGGCGAATATGGACTACCACAGTGAATACATAGTCCCGACAGTGAGGCACTGGCCTAGAAGTGTGACGATATGAGGCTGCATGAGTACAAAAGGTGTTGTGGAGATGAATGCCTTGCTGATATACCAAAATACTGGCTCCCAGCCTCCAAAGCACACTGCCAAAATCACACAACCGTTTCTGTAAAAAAGAAAAAAGTGAAAACTAAGACCTGGCCGAGTGTGTTGCCTGGCTTGAATCCAACAGAACACCTTTGGGGTATTTTAAACTGAAAGGTAGAGCAACACAACCCCTCAAGCAAAGAGCAGCTGAGAAAAAAAATGTCTCTGAAGAATGGCAAAACATCTCTCCAGAAATTTTTGCAACACTGGTATCCACCATGCTGGGGAGGATTGATTCTGTCATTTAAAATAAAGGCAGACATATGAAGCATTGGGGAAAAAATTATTTTAAAATCTCAGTAATGAAAGGTGTACTGACCTTTGTTGCACTGAGTTCCGTGATGCTTATATTGGTAATATATTAAATCTAAGCTGTTAGTTTTTTTCTTTTACATAGGAGCAAATATCCCACTGTTCAACTCAGGAATAATACTGTAAAATGACACCATGTTAAATACGTTGACATTTAAGCAATATTGCACCGGGGTGTACTCACATCTGTTGAATATTTCATCTGATATCTTTCTCATACTCCTGTTTTCCGGTTAAGCTTACTTACCAGCACTTTAATTTATACACAACAGAAAAGTGGTATTGTGTGGCTTCTCTAACTCCCCATTTCCTCCAGCAAGTGTCAGAGGCAGTTCATATTTGGTGCGGCAGAAATGGGATAAAGTATTTCAGCAAATATCCATCTTGACAGTCCATAGATCAGAGAGGGAGGGAGCACTTCAATGCGTGTTCACCAGAGTGAGCGGCGGTGTCACAAAGGACGTTTTCCATGCTCCCTCCTCTCTTCACCTCAATTTATTATTGCTGGACAGGTTTTTGTATCAGCATGTGTCCTGGAATGTAACAGTAAAGGTTTTCTAAGCATTCTTTGAAGTTGCATTTAGTTATTTTTTTCTCCTTAAGCTTCTTTATGTGGAAAGAATGTTCATTTTTTATAATCAATGTTTCACTTGTGAGACCACAGACGAATTCCGTTACTGTTCATTACTGCAATTGTAAACATGCTTTTGTTGCTTCATAAAAGAAAATACATAAATCATGATGTATGCAACAGGGTTGAGCAGATTTTCACTTCATTCAAATTAAACATTTAAAGGAAAGAACTTTCATCACACAATTATTTTGACAGTTTTGTTGCTTTTTAGCATCTGACAAGACATATTGGTAGCCTCATAGACTATAACTAGTCACAACCAATTGCTAATGATAGCTTATGCATGGACACCAATTCCATTTTAGTCTAATACAAAGAAATCTGGTCAGTATTTGAGATCTAGTGTTGCACACTATACTGGAAATGTATCGCAATACTCAGCTGTATAAAATGGTACTATCACCCATTTTGTTTGGCATCAGTACTGCAAGAATGATAATGTTTTAATAGAAGGCATATTTCCTACGAGTTGCCTCGCTGTGTGACAGCGGGGCAGTGTGTGTGTGCAGCACTCAGCTTTCACTCTCTGCAGGCATAGTGGGCGTGCCAACTGTTTCTATTTTTTTTCTCTTTCATATGCACGCTGCAGCTTTCATGGTGACAAAACAAGAGGCATGGCTGGGAATCAACCGTGTCTTCCAAAAACTGCATTCCAGTAAATACAAGTACTCTTGCCGCCCATCCATGGAGAGACAGGCACAGCGTAATATGGCATTATTTTGCTTACATAGCCGACAGGCAGGGTGAGCACATGTATACCACAAATCCCTTCTGTAAAAGACCTTTTACCTATGCAGACCAAAGCATTTCACTGACAGATATGCTGACTTGGTCAAAGAGCGACAGGTAGCACATGTGATAGATCTTTTAATTACATGATTCCCAAGCTAATAATCAAATGAGTGGGTTTTTTCCCCCTGACAAACTTTTTTCACCATCTGAGTTTGACGAGGCAATTAAGGGCAGTGATTATTGTACTTGGCATTATCTTAATATCTAACATACTAATGTGGCAAACGTCTCGATATGCAAACTCAACATTCACATTTTTAACACAAACTTGCAAGCTTAACATCAGATGTTAGGATGTAGATATACAAAACCAGTTGTAACTGATACACTGAATTTCTGCCAAAGTTAAAGTGGATCATTTAAAATGTGCATTCAAGTATTGTGTACATTTATCTCTGCAAGGTTTAAACCTTTTAGAAGCAGCAGTTGTCGTGGAAATGTGCTATAACTTAGAAGACATAAAACCCTGGCAGATTTAATATTGTGTACAATTTGGAGAATAAACAGAGTTCTTCCAGATTCTCAAAGGAGATGTACAAATGTAACAACTTTTATAGGAAACAGTCCGTCAAAAAGTATGTGACCAGTTTCCTTACCATATTAGAAGTGCTGAGCTATGTGCATGAAATGGTTCCTCAACAAAAAGGATATATGAACAAACAGATTAAAAATGATAAAATAAGAGCTCACGACTCAACACACGGTGTGCCAAGTTTGGACTGTCTTCTTCCAGTCCTGGTTGAATATTAAAATGTATGATAACTCTGTGGTACAACAATTCCCTCCCGTTGGAGGGTTCCTCCAGTGCCTTGCATTGTTATTTTGAAAATATTTTCTGATTTTTTTAATTAGTGAGCAAAAAAACCCCCAAACAATCTTAACTTCCTCGTTCTGTCATCTATTATTTCCTTATTTGTCCTGATGTTTTAGTTTTTTTCCGTGCTATTGTGTAAATATTAGTGTCACTTTTTAGGCAGGTATGATAGTCATAATTTTGGTATTGTGGCTACACAGCAGTGCCAGGACCAGTTTACAATCCTGGATTCCTCTCCAGTGAACACACCACTTCCTTCAAATTTCCAGACTTGAGGTTAACCGCCTTTTGTCTTTATCAGTATGTTTTAATGGCCACGTAGTCAGTGTGTCTTGTATGAATTTATTCCGATTATTTGGGTGGTCTGGTCAAGTGTTTGCGTTTGGTTGCCAAGGAATTTTTTCGGAATCTTTATGTAGATCAGCATGTGATGATCTGTTGATGTTACGTGTGATTTCTAGTAGTATATCAAACATCCTGTGGCAAGTCTTGGAAGACCATCAGAGATTGGTAGCTGTGGTCTGCCCAATATCATGATATGTCAGAATTTCATCCAATAATAACTTTTGCTACATTTCGAGGCTGTCTTGTGAGTCTGCTGTTTTTGTTTAAAGAACACACTCTGAGTCTGCAGGCAGTGAAACCGTCAGACTGTGATCTGCCAGATATATCTGACCTGCTGACCACATACACCATTGCAGCTTCCAAACCTCAGGGCATACTTGCCAGGCAAACCACAGGAACAACTTGACTTCTTTCTAATGACCGGGCAGAGCTGGTATTCATCATACATGCAAGCAGTTCCCACGATCAAGATCAAACACTTAGAGCAACATCAACTATGTGTGGGGTACATGTTGGGAAGAGTTAGATTTGAGTTCCCATTTTTGGCGATTTTGTCCATTCTTTACTTTCTCAGTTGGTAAAATGTTTCCGTCATTGTAATCGTACAAGCACCTTGTTTTGACATGAAAGGCCGACACACATGAGCTGTGCTCTTTGTGCCATTTTTTTCCCTTTCCCCCCCTGTTGATCTGGAGGAGATGCTGAATCTCTCCGTAGCTGATGACTGAGACAAGGTGGTATCAGATAGCCTGACCACTCCAAGTGATCAATATGGGATGGTGCTGTGTGATAACAAATGACTGTCATGGGGCACTCATTCAAGAAAATGAAAACCCATTCTCCAAGTCTGAAACAACAGAATTCAATCATTTTTCAGCCCTGGGGAAAAACCCACATTGAAGAATCATAATATTATCAGGAGTTTCACAAAGTTTTAAACAATAAGCCTCTCAGTCTTGATGCTTAAGCACACACAAGGTCATATTTTGATTGATTTTGATGAAGGAAAACTGGCAGCAGCTTCTAGTTGTGCATGAAATCAGAGTATTTAGATTACCAGTGAAACATTCTGAGTTTCACAGTTATTATGGATGTTTTGGTGCCTTTTTCTGTCATTAAAAATTTGTAGCAAGCCACCAGAAGGCCTCATCACTTTAAGGTGTTGAAGTAAATCATCATGTTCCCTCTTCCTTTGGCTTGCTCACCAAAGTAAATGTTTTCCCTGTGTAGTTGCACAAACAATAAATCAGTAGTAGTGGGCTGACGTTATTTGCCCTCTCTTTTCTCTCACTCACGCTCTCATATATTCACACACACACATCACAGACACAGACAGTAATCTTCTTAAACTGCTTTTTATGCAACCATTTGTCATCCTGCTGTTGCATCTTGGGAAAATTGCATCCCTACAGGAGGAGGAGGAGGATGTGAAGAGTGACAGAGAGATAGCAAACAGAGTCACGTAGCAACCTTTTGTAAATGGCCACTTTTCAGTCATTTGAAGAGGATCCAATAGTCCAGGACTCATAATGGCAGCCAATGTCTCCCCACACATCTTTCCTCCTAATTGGCACTGTTTGCTCAATGCAATCTCTTCAAGGTATTGATATCTCGAAAGCTAAGGTGTGTCTAACCTAGAATGCGGTTACCCATATCATAATTCTCCAGTTAAAGCCCATGAGCATTGGTACTGATGCTGTCATAATTATTTCTAAACAGCACATACATTTTGTGAAGTACAGAAATGGAAAGATAAATATGTAGACACATTAGCAACTTGGCTCTAGATTTGGCAATGTTGGTTGGCGTGCTGGTCGTGCCACAATGTTGGTCCAAACCGAAATATCTCAAACCATTGGAGGGATCATCATAAAATTATGATGTATCCAAAGGATGGATTCTAATGACGTTCTACCACCGCTATTAGATGGTGATTTGCCATTTTGATTTGGCAGTCTGTTGGAGCTTTCACAGCCCAGCAGGTGTGTAATGATCTGTGATTGTGTTGTGGTATTTTTTAATATGTTCAGTTTTTTAAATTGACAAATGTAACATATACATTTGACTAAAAGAAAAAAACATTGATTTGAGACATTTCATTTCATTTCGTTTATTTGTTCCAAACATGTCAACATATAATGTTCACAGGAAAAAAACAACACAATCCTATCATGTTCGGAAAGGAGCAGGGAGAAGAATACATCTTATATACATAAATACATCACTAATATGGGGCGGCTGTGGCTCAGGTGGTAGAGCGGGCTGTACACTGATCGCAAGGTTGGTGGTTCAATCCAGTCCACATGCTGAAGGGTCCTTGGGTAAGACACTAAACCCCAAATTGCTCCCAACGGCAGGAAGGCACCTTGGAAGCTCTGTCACCACTGGTGTGTGAATGTGTGTGTGAATGGGTGAATGGGAAACATTGTAAAGCTCTTTGAGTACCACTAAGGTAGAAAGGTACTATATAAGTGCAGACCATTTACCATTTAGTCTCCGATCATGGGTGAGTTGAAGTATGAAAACAATTAAAGCTGACATGAAAAGTCCCATCTTTGAGCAAACATTAACAAAAAAAACTGATAATGCAGAAGTTGCTTGTTGCTAGTTGCATGTTTACAATAAAACAAAACATATAGAATACATTTACATATGAAATACTTGGTCACAATAATGAGAAAAAAAGTTATTTATTTATTTATAGGAGAATAAAAAAAAATTATTATTGGCATATTTTTTATTTTGGGAGCCCACTTTGTAAGAATAAACCAGTGGTGTCCTCCACGCTGAAGAGAATTGAGTCTGTCATCAAAAATAAAGATTTACATACAAACAAGTATTGAAAAAAATAGAAGATTTGAATCTCAGTAAACAAATGTTGTACTGACTTTTGCTTTATTGAGTTCCTACTATAGGTATTGTAGTTTTAATATCTATCTACACTACAGCAAATATCCTACTGTTTAACTTAGAAGTAATGCAATAACTGTACAATATTAAATCAGTAGGTTTTTTTTCTCAAAAGGACATCACTTGGCTATTCCTCTCTGAGAATACATGGAGTTAATCAGGTGATCATCTGAGCTCAGCCAGAGTAGAGGGTTGGTAAATGTGTTTTATTCTTTACTTTCAGTTAAGACGTTGACTACTTCGAGTTAAGTTTTGAGGCTGCCTGCAGGTGAGTTAGCTTAAAAGCAGAAACTCTGGGATCAAGAGACAAATTGACAAGGTCACATCAAAATGATATTGCATTCACAAAGCTAATAGGACAACAAAGACAGCAACATAGGACATTTTCACTCTGCTCAAATTGAAATATCACTGCTTCAACTAACCACACTAATCAGAATACAGAATTGTTACAGCTACAGTGTTAACACTTCAAACAATTTCTGCATCAGCATGCTTCCATTGAATTCCATTCATTAACCTCTGGTTAGTTTATTTGGTCAGGGAGTCAAATGATTTTTCCTTACCAGAACACACCTCTCACCCACTGGAAACACAAAGACCGTCTGTTCGTATACCTTTGATTTCTCTTTAAAGTCCAGTTTAAACTACTGATTATCAGCCATCTGCAGAACAGTTGAGTTCAAATTTACCTCGATGTTGAGCAGCCATGTTTGCAGGTTGGCCACAGCCTCCTCTCCTAGAGCTAGGTTCCAGATCACCACGTACAGGGCCTTATCGGTGAAGAAACACTGGTTCACTGTGGACATGCTGGCTTGACCACCAATGTCCCACACGTTGAACATCACAAAGTCCTTCTGTGGATAACAACACATGAAATAGCTCAGCTCTAAAGAAGGGAATGCATGGGTGAATATGAGACGAGCAGGAAATAACAACTGTATATAAAAGATTCACTCCCTGATTTCGAACAGACCACAGGCCCCACTGTGAACAGTTGAACTCCTTTCAGAAAAATCCATCCATCCATTATCTGTACATTATCTGTACGCCGCTTAATCCTCTGGAGGGTCGCGGGGGGGCTGGAGCCTATCCCAGCAGGCTTAGGGCGAAGGCAGGGGACACCCTGGACAGGTCGCCAGTCCATCACAGGGCCACACATAGACAGACAACCAAGCACACTCTCATTCACACCTACGGACAATTTAGAATAGTCAATTAACCTCAGCATGTTTTTGGATTGTGGGAGGAAGCCGGAGTACCCGGTGAAAACCCACGCATGCACGGGGAGAACATACAAACTCCACACAGAAAGATCCCAGGCGTCCTAACCGGGACGCGAACCGGGGATCTTCTAGCTGTGAGACGGCGGTGCTAACCACTGCGCCACCGTGCAGCCCTCCCTTTCAGAAAAATGAACAGTAAAAATAAAAGCAATCCCTGTGAAACTGCTGCCATGTTTATAACATAATGCAGAGAAAACACAAGACATATAACATCACATATAAATTGAAGAAGAAATATTGAAGATTCTCCCCTATTTGTATTTATCCAATCAAATAGAAGCAGATTTGTGGCAGTGACCATATTAGCATCTTTGTATAGAAGGTCACATTTCTTTG
>OMNN01052359.1:0-14075 GCA_900302755.1 Chromis chromis
TGTTTCCATGTCAAAAGATATCTCAGTCACAGCGTTTGAAGCCAGATGTGAAAGCCCAGAGTCTTCCCGTTGTGCTTTGATTAGGACCTCTTCTGCATCTCAACCCAAACGTCATTTAATATATTCACAAACCCTGAACCCTGGACTAATCAGCCTCAGTTTCTCCTCTTCTCCCCTTTATCAACCCAAACCAGGTGGCTTTGTGGCTCTGTGCCGTAATTAAAAAAATGCAAATGGGCTAATCCTGTAAAACAAATCCTTCTGTCTCTGTTAATGAAGACCTCTAACTGCTTTCTTGTGTAATGAAATATTTGTCTCTGAATAAACCGCCGTCACTCTCCCTCCACAGAGATATGCCAGTCAGACAGCCAGTCAGGATTACTGCTTTTACAGACAGACTTGCTTCTTTGGCTGAGCTGCAGTCTGAAAGTGATCCAAGAGATAAAGTTAAACACAACAATGAGAGCAAATCAAGCTGTAGTTGCGGCTGCTGTTTGCTGCGATGGATCATAAATACTGCCACATTTTTCCTGCTTCGCGAGCAAGAAAAATCCCTGTAAAGAGATACTATTTAAGGCACTGTATTCACTTTACCTGTTGATGCTTTTTATACAAGTCAAACATGAGATATTTAGTGATCTTAAAGAACTGCACACATAATATTCACGCCACACCAATCATATTCAAATTAAACATTACTTTCTTTCTTTGTTAAACTATAATGCTCCATGAAAATGTAGAATATCATATTTAAAAACAAACTTTAATTTTCTTGGTTCTCGTTATTGTGGTTAATAGATGTATCAGTATGGACTAGTATGGACTACAACCAGATTTTTAAACAATGTACCCTGTCTATCTTCTCCTTTTTGCCTTGTGATGCCACTTTATTCTGTAGCTGTACTTAAAGTCAATGCAATCCAATATAACAGCTCTGCTTCTTAAATTTATTACACTTATTATATTCAGGCTTTGTTGAGGCAGTGCCAGGGACTGTTTGACTGATCTCTGTTGTTTTGGAGGCTGTCCTTTGTGATGCAGTTGAAATAAATTGCTTATTTATTATAGGTAAGGTAGCTGAAAGTGGTGTTATCATTATCAACTGAACAGGATAATTGTGTGCTTTCATGGTCAAACAAAATCATAAAAAAATCAGATTGTAAAGTGTTTTCCCTGCTGGTCCTACCTGAATGTTCACACTTGGATCGTTGACTTTACACTGCGATGACGTCACATAATTAAAAATCAAATCTAAAAATTTCATGTATAAAAATTTCATGATTAAGAAACAATTGTATTTGTAGTTGGAGGTCCTCTGTGAATTGTTTTAAATATTTCTCTTTTATATTGGCAGTCCTTGAGGAAAATGATTTTGGGCTGCATGTCGTCTTTCTGTGTACTAATGGTGTGGCTGCACCTCACTATCATTCTGCTATAGGGGAAAAACGCTCTTATTTGCTTTAATTTCTTTTATCCAATCATAGTCATTATGGGCGGGGCTAAGCAAATGATGGGCTTCTGTGTTCACTTGAAGTGGAAACATTTGCAAGCAGGGAGACAAGTGCTAGCAGGGCTGCCTTACTGCTTGATCCAAATCCTCGGCAAAACTTGAAATTTTCAATGTGGTGGGTTGCTAGCCGGGAGGTTGTTAGCAGGAGTAGAGTAGAATGCCGACTGAGATGAATGACCAGGCTTATAAGATACCCGCAACCTACATGTGGTGAGTCAGACTAGGCTGCGGGTGATTTTTTTTGTTGCAATTCCTTGAGTAACCACTGGGAAAATGCAATATCCAGCTCTTCCAAAACATTCAAGGTGGTGCTGGGGCTTGGATGCATGGTTCTTTATACGGAACACAATCTGTTGCCGGTGGGAAGCTGTTGAGGGATTGTGCACCTGTACTAGCTCTACTAAGTTGCACCTACTGGTTTTCTAGTATATGCACAATATATTTTTTTTTTTGGTATGGTCACATTACACTTTCCTCTCCCTTGACTATTTGACTATTTGCCTATTTCCCGTCCCCTTTTACTGAAGCCTGTACGACAGGCAAATTCAAGTGTGCGTTTCCTTGCTCCTCTCACTCCGCATGTGGATTCACACGTCAGAGTTCAACTTTGTTCAACTTTAACAGAGCGGATGATGACTGAAGCACCGGTGCGCTGTGCTTGAAAGTGTGTTTATAACTACATATAAGTACATCCATTATCACGCTACAGAACTACAAACTGTACCGCTCTTCTCAGACAATGAAACCTGTTGTTGTTGTTGCCGAGTGGAAAATTAAAGATCTGCATTAACATCACATCACCAACCAAGTTCTTGAACAGTCCACACCCTGACCCTGACCCCTTCTCTGCGTCACTGCACCTGCTGCAGCAGCGCACATGTACGCACATGAACAACAACACATGCATACACACACACACACACACACATACGCACGCATAACAGGTGTGGAGCAGAGAGAATTGAGTATGCTTTAAAAATCCTCTGAACTCATAAACACCTCTCTCACCACTACCAGAGCTTTGATGAGGTCAGCCCTGCCTGTGTCTGAAAGGAGAGTCGAGGAGAGAGCGACCATTTTAAAAAGTTGCGGCATTTAAAATATTTTTCAGAGTTATTTAAGTCTGCTTCAAGTTATGTTAATTTACACATTCTTTCCAACATTTGCACAAGGATCTTTATATATTTTTTCCTATGCAAATATTGCAGCTGATTCAGGAAATGAATTCCCTTTTTAAAAAAAAGTGTTATTTGCGCCCTTATAAATGCTGGATTCTAACACAATTTGCAAATAAACTACACTTTCGGCTGTTGACGGTGAAACAACGCAGTCCCAAGAAAACAGTGATTTCCCGTTGAACTGATAATCTATGCAGTGCACGCACTGCGTCTAACCTCTCAACAAACATCCTTGTGTTTGTAAGTGTCAAAAGCATCTTAGGCCATGCAAACATCTGTTGGAGTCCGCAGCCAGAGACACAGACAGACGAGCCATTCAGGGGCACGGCAAAGTCTGGAGACGGGAACTCTTCTGCTGCAGACCACTGCCTACAAAGCTGTGTGTTCACCCACTGCATCAGTCACACTTTTACACACAGAGCAGTCCATTTGAATTAAGCCATTACAACATAAACAGAAGCAAGTGAAAAGTTCAGGAAAGGAAAGAAAGTGGCACATATTATGAGTACACATGCTAAAAAATCAACACTTGCAGTCACAATATCTACATTTTTCTTCAAAACTGTCCACATCATCTATACTTTTGGTTTTGAATTTTCAGTAAAAATTACTTGTTTCAGTGCAATCACTCCTTGCCTGTCATACAACAATGGGAGATGGCTATGGTTGATTTTTCCTTCTGTAAATACCACAAACTAAAAATATTTCCCCATCTGACAGACTCTGAAAGGCACTGAAGTTATTTTGGCTCCAGTGTGAAATTACCATAGTGGGCAGGCTTGTCTGTCCCCACTATGATCAAAACCGTGACTAAACACGGCTGACTGACTGACTCAAGCATAAAATGCATATATGCTTAAATATGTCAGCTCCCTCACAAGTGACACATAATGGAAAACATGCAAATTAAAAATAATCCTCAGACAGTTGATGCTAAATGGACTTACAGCTCACCGGTGCTACTTTCCAGGGATCTAACTTATCACACTAAAAACGGCTTTTGCAGATGGAGAAAAAAAGCATCAAATTGTTTTGTGTGACCGCGCAGACATGGCTGGTTGTTCTTGCACCACGGGATTCTTCCAGTTGTTACCGATTTCAGCCTGTGATGATGATTTGACAGGAGACTGTGGGATCAAGACTGGACAGGAATAGTTAATTCTTGTGTGAACGAGATATAAAGCCGTGAAAAGCCACCGGGGGCCTCATTACATGACCAACAGAGCTGGACAGAAGGTATGTTTTTATGCCATCCCATCTGTCTCTGCAGGCTAAAAGTTATGGATTGATTTGGCAGACAAAGCTTAATTACTCCTGGTGGAAATCTAAAATGTGGAGCGACACATCTAGACACCGAGTTGTACCATGGCATGTAGTTCAAACTTTAAAAAGAGGCATGTGGGGCAGAATATATTGTTAAGGTTTATAAATACTCCTAATCCTTAAAAAAAAAATCCCCATCAGTCCCATCCAAAAACTTTCTCATTCAGTTGTCTATTTTTCTGATGTTCCCTAAATTAATTTAAACTTAAAGTCACAGAGCAAATGCTAGTTTCACTGTTAGCAAACACACAACCCTGCACTGACATGGTTTTACAGCAGTTCTAAAATCATTTTAAAGATTTATTTATTGCTTTTCACCTTTATTTGATAGGACAGTAGATAGAGTCAGAAACAGGAGAGAGTGGGGAAGGACATGTGGTAAATGCCCGAGGTCGGACTCGAACCCGGGAAAGCCGCTATGTCTCTGCATGTGGGTCACACGACATAACCATTAGGCTATCGTGACGCCCAGTTCTAAAATCATTTTAAAGGTGTGTAAGGCATGCTTTGTAAGAATAACAAGCCAAATTTACCAAAGCTGTCTATGAGAGGTTACACAACTGATGGTAAATGCTTCCTTTAGGAAAATGTGTCACTAACTATAGGCAGAATGTTTGTAAACCATTAAAAAGAAAATCCAAAGACTGGCCTTTCAAATTAGCTTATTCCAAGTCTATTGAATTTTTCCCAATCAATCAGCCACAAAACAGCCCTTTTGTGCCTGATGCATTGATGTTTAGCCAGAAAATCTCCAAAAAGTTACAAAAAGCAGTCAGATGGCTGGGAAGAGGCCAGTTGTGCAGCTGCAAATCAAATACATTCTGCAATCCAATGAAGTGGAGAGACAGCACTGATTAGAGGTCAGCCGTTGAATGGGCTGAAGTGCTGTTTTACTTCAAAGACTCACATCCTCAGCCTTGACTATCAGATTTTTTAATGAACCAACTATCTGTCATACTTCTTTATTCTGCAATGAGCAATCAGAATGTGAATTGCCCAAATACATCAAGCCTCCGCTCTTTCTCAAAGCAGCTCAGCCCAAGTCCAATGGATGGTGTGGAGAAAACAAGAACTGGATTATTACAGGAGTAGGAGGCTCTGCTGGATACTACTCTCAGTACTAGTCCCATTCATGCTCATGCTGCTGTGGTTTACTGTACAGTCCAGCAATTATACCTGAGGGAGAAGTTAATGATCTTCACAGAGATGCAAGAGCACAATGGCGCATACATCACCAGGTTATAGTATCGTGCCGTTTCAAGTGTCTCTCTGTCTGGCTGTGGACTTCAGCTGCTGTCCTTGTAACCAAAGAAAGAGCTTTTTTTCCTTACCTAAACCTGCAAATGCTTTTATTTGGGTTCTTGGGGTCAGCAGAAAGAAACTGTCCATACAATATGAACATATCTTTAAAACTGAAAAGGCAAACAAATGCATCCAACAGTTATGGAGCAACATTATCATTCAGTTGGAGTCATGTTTCTGGCAGCCTCATACATCCACAACATTAAAACCACAGACATGTGAAGTGTATAACACTAATCATCTCTTTACAATGCAATGTTCTGCTGTGAAACCTTGGGTTCTGGTATTCATGTGGATGTCTTTGTGACAGTCTTTGAAGCCAGCCACCGACCCCAAAAGGATGATGCACTCTGCCACACCACAAAAACTGCTCAGGAGTGGCTCAAGTATCATGACAAACAACTGGTCTCCAAACTCCCCATATCCCAATCCAATCAAGCATCCATGGGATGTGCCAGAACAAGCCGATCCACAGAGGCCTCACCTTATGATCCACATGATCCAAAAGTTCTGTTGCCACCCACACCATAGATCCTGGTCTGAGGGGTCAAAGCTGTTTTGGTGGCACAAGGGGAACCTAAACAATATTAGGCTGGTGGTTTTAATGTTGTGATGTATAGTGTAGTGAAATATTCAATTTATTTTAGCTCTGATTTTGTTGTCCACCGACTCCTAGGAGACATACCAAACCCTTTAAAAGCTAAAAGCTCCACTAGCTAGTCGCTTTGCTGCTATAGTGAGATTTTTTAAGCTTTTTTGCTGAAAAGCTTTGCCTGGTTTAGTAAAAACAACACTATGAGACCAGTGAGAGTGAACCATAACAGTACATTTGCAGGCTGAAGAATTGATAAAAATGTTTGTTGCATACACACTCATTATAAGATACCTTGAAAAACACAATCCCACATACTGACAATGTTACATGCAGAAAAATCTAAGACCATCCTCTACCCTCATAAAAACTAAAAACCTTGTAGTCTATGTAATGCTACTTCAAGAACAGTAGAATTATCTGAATATTTTAGGGTGCTTTGGCTACCAAAGTGACCTTTGTAAACCACTTCACTATTGCATTTATGGTTTCCTTGTTCCAAAGTCATTACAAAATGGACCCTGTAAAACAAATGTTATATTCTTATGTGGCACATCAGGCTGAACAGAATAGAATACATGCAATAAAAGGGATTAGACTACTTATACCATCTGACACTGACATAACACAGAGGTTGTGTCCTCTTGTTTGTGGGAATTAAGGATTTTGTGAAGGATGAAGGAGGAAACTTATCAAGGTGGGTGTTGTATTGGCTGATTCCAGCATTTTTCACCTCAGCATATTTAAACTTCAATAGGGATCTTTCATTTAGTGAGGTTTTCCCTTTCCTCAGCCCATTTTTCAAACTGATCAAACTGAGGCTCAAAGGATAAATGTTATTGAATGCTAAAATGTAGAGCCCTTTGAAGCAATTTTTTTTCTAAAACTTTTGCTTAAATTAAATTGTCTTTAAGGTGAGATGCAACAGGCAAAAATGTTTTTCATGGGGCGCCCCGATAGCCTAATGGTTATGTCGCGTGACCCAAGTGCTAAGGCGTAGCGGCTGTCCCGGGTTTGATTCCGACCTCGGGCATTTACTGCATGTCCTTCCCCACTCTCTCCCATTTCTGACTCTATCCACTGTTCTATCTAATAAAGGCGTAAAAGGCCAAAAATAAATCTTAAAAATAAAGTTTTTCATGAGGGATCAATTTTAAGATTTTGTGATGTTTTGCTTCCATAACGTGTTTTCTTTCAGTCTAATGGAAAGAAAACATCCAAAATATAAATTTTGGTGTTTATTTAACTGCAATTTGTCTATTTGCATCTGTAGATTTCAACTATCTACATACCTTTATAGTTATTTTTTTAATTCCCTGTTTCTCTTACTATGAGCCAGAAATCTCTACTTCACTACTGAAGGCCATTACTGAAGGATTTGTTCATATATTCATTCATTATTCATAGAATTTTTTCCCCCATAAAAACATAGCTTTTTTTCTGGCTGTTTACAGTATTGTCAAATTTATGCCGCGAAACAAATATCAAATATAAACATGTCAACAAAATATTTTTTTTAAAAGCTAGCTTTTTTCAATGATGAGATTTCTTTTCTGAAAGTTAATATAAATTAGGCCATTTTAAAAAATATATTTGCATATCTAAATTTACATTTTCAGAAAACTTGCTATCTTTGCCTTATTGTAGATTTTCAACTGGGGAAGTTTGATTGGGATAACTATTAGTTAGAAATTTACTCTGCTCACCTGTAGTGTCTCTACTTAAAAAGTAATTAAATAATTTGGTATTTCTCCACAATTTCTTTTATTAATAATATTATAAAGGCTAAAACTTACAGACAATATAATAAAAAAAGGCAAAAATATCCAAAGAAACTTTCTTTTTGGGTGTTTTGTTAGAAATCTTTTGAAGACTATAGCAGCGGTGGGGCGTTCAGGGGGACTCAGACACTGTGTTTCTAAAATCCCTGCCGTGGATCAGGTGGTTATTTCATGTATAAACGGACACCTATAGTAAATTATCAATTTGGTCGAATATAAGTAAAAAATGTCCCTGTCGTATTTACCTATGGAGATGACTGTTTTTATGTTTGAGTGTCGCTTTTCCCAGCAGCATTGAAGACACCACGAGACCCTGATCCATTGATCGCGGATCCAGGCGCCGGTAGGACTCCTCGGTGTTTCCACGCCTCCCACTTTCACCCCCATTGTGGTGAATCTCCGGCTCTCACACACTTTGCCAGACTTCCAGGAGTTGGAGCGACTGATCGAAGAGGGAACACCGACTACGTTTTTTTTTTGTTTCCTTTAAAAAAAACAGAAAGAAAAAGAAACCTAATATCCTCCTCCCCGCATGGATCTGCTTTCTTCTCCGGAGGGATTTGAAGGAGCTGCGATGGTTTGCGTTGCTGGGAATTCTGGAGCCTCGTACCGGAGAGAAAGGGCGCTCGTCCTCTGCGCTGCAAAGTTGTAAAAGTAGTTTCCCTTGAAGTTTTTTTGTTGTTGTTTTTTTCCGCCACCAGCTCAGACTTCCTCACGGCCACCATGGCGAGGCGGACGGCGGAGGAACCTCTGCTTTCGACGCCGAATACGCGCGCCGCTTTCCGGGGTAAACGGCTTCGCTCTCGCGGGGGCTTGTTGGCTTTCTGGTGGAGCTTCGTGTTCATGTGCTCGGCTCTTTCTTGTGGATATTGCGGAGCCGAGACAGAGTTTTCCATCCTGGAAGAGGCGCAAGTTTTGTCCGAGCAGATGAAAAAGCTGTCCTCTCAGGAGCTGGGAGTCTTCACTATGCAGGTAACTAAAAAAATAAGTGTTTTTAAAAATTATTTTTGAATTAGTTTGGAGTAAAATGGAGACACTCGTGGAGCTGGAGCGGCTTTAAATCTCATTCCCTTTGGTGAAATAGGCCTGAACTGCAAATAATGTCATAATCTGAGAGAGAAACTTTGAAAAATGTTAAGCTTTGAAGTTTATCTGGGACATCTGGAGGTTTAGTGATCTGGGCGTTTTTCCTTCATTATCTGCTAATCTCTTAATTTGACAGAAGATGGTGAATATTTCAACACGTTTAGTGAGTGTCTGTGTCTTGAAAAAGCTGCATGAACTGTCTCCTTCAGTGATAATCAGCAGGCAGAAAGCAAAAACCCTTTGAAATCAGTGCCTCCATGACTCACACAGATGCAGCTAAATGGTGTGTCTGCAGGTCATATGATTTGGTTACACAGATGAGTCCATGTCTTTGGGTTTGTCTGGATTTGCTGCACATTTGAGCCACTAGAATAGTCAGTTCTAGCTGCAGCAGAAAGGCCCAACCTGAAAATAATGTTGCATGTCCAGCAAGCAATCAGAAATGACTGCAATCATGTCTGCAACTGTTGAGCAATCTGCACTATTTCCTGATAGACTGATTAATCATTTAGCTCTCTACCTGTATTTAGACTGTCTTTCTCTACGCTGTCTTTATGTCAGGGGTGCCTTCAGGATTTCATCGCTTTCCACTGCAGCATAATGACGAGAAAGCTGCTAATCTTAATAAAATTCGACAAAATAGTGAAAAATGTCCGTCCACATGTTCCCACAGCTCAAGGTCACGTCTTCAGATGGCTTCAAAAGCAGCAGATTTTTAAATTTGAGAAGTTAAGCGTATTGTTTTTAATGAGTTTTCTGTTCGTCAGATAATCAATGAATAAATCCATCTTTTCATATTCAAGCTGCACAGTTTTATATAGTGGTTTTATTAGAAGTGATGTGGCTCATGTTCGTTTTCTATTTGAGAAATCACACCCATTTTTTAAAAGAAGAAAAAAAAACTAGAGCTGTTAATTGATGGATTACATTTATCGTCAGTGTCTTTGTGACAATTAAATGAAAAGGTTTTAGATTTTTGATCTGACGACTGGGAGAGGGCATGAGTCGATTAAAAGATGTCGATGGACACGAGAGAATTCTGTTTTAAAAATTAAAGGCATTCAATTTAAGTCATGTTTGTGCAAATATACCAAACATTTCCTTGATTTATCCTATAAATTGGCAGGATTAGGTGTTCTTGTTTGTCAGATGTGGTGCTGAACTGAGTATTTTTGGACTTTAAAGATGTCACCTTGGGTTTAATCTGACACTGATGTGCTTTTTTCTTTATTGTGTTAAATTTTGTATCTCAAACAAACAATCTTTTGATTATGCAAATAACACAAAGAGTCATCGATGATTAAACTAATTGTTGCCGCCTTAATTGAATGCAAACACTCTATATGAACACAGTGAAATCCCTGCTCTGCCTTGTCCATGCGTGCAGAGCTGCATTGAGCCACCAAATGGCAGGAGGTGCAGGGTGCAGCGGTGGCGGGTGCTGGGGGTGTGAGGGGGGTGTTTAGCACTTCAGAGGCAGAGGAGCTCACAGGCCCTGAACACAGAGGCGAGGCGGCGGGGGGGCCCCGGCCCCAAATGGTGTTTCATCTTCTCTGCTTCCACACTGAGCCGCCTTCATCCCAGCTCTGGGAGTCGGCTTTGAGGGCTCCCTCTGATCCCACCGGATCCCGCCGTTGTCACCGCTCATCCCTCCCCGAGCTCCAGTCTGTGCTCTCGCTGTCTTATTTCTGCTTCTTTTCATCATTTTCTCTGCAGTTTTTTTTTCACTCTGCATTGTTTTTCTCTGCAATATTCTCATTTTCTGCTCCTCTCGGTGTAAATACTTTGAATTAATGACTGTTTTCCCCTCAAACGAGAGTAAAATGGTTCCATCAGCTACAAAGATGTTATTAATGGGGAAATAATTTCAGCTTTTCTCAGCCTCGCTTAAATTTTCATGAGCAATTTCAAATTCAAGCAGCAGGATACAAAATGCAGCATTCAGCATCATCCCCCTGTATCATGGGAACCCCGTTCAGAGCTGTCATGTTGTTGAACAAGCTGTGAAAATCTGACTTGGCATGAGGCTCGTGTGAGTGAGATTGAAGCGGTACATTTCATGGATTTGTCCGAGTGGCTTTTCATAAATGCAAGAGATGTGCATCCAGTAAAAACACTCTGCATCTGCCTGTGAAAACAAACTGCAGGAATCTGTCTGCCGCGCTGGCTGTGTGGACATCTGCTCGGGTGACTGGAAATCTGCAGGTGTGTCAGCTGAAGTGGATCTTTTGGTCCAAGTTTTTTATCCAAACAGCATCACTGACTTTGATTCCAATTCCAAATTTCTCGCGTCACAGCTGGCATTCATTATCTCCGAGAGGAGTTTTCTTTGTGGGCACGGAGGCGTCAACACACAGAGTCCGTGCGCTACTATTTCAGATGAGATCTGACGGGTTTTGTTATCAAGCAAACATCTTCACACAAACATCTTCGCTTAAAATGTAATTCTACCCGTCTCCACTCCACCCCTCATTCTCTGGCAGATGTGTAATTTGAGGCTCCCCTCGTCGGTGCGTCTGAGTCACTGGGTCAACCTTGTTCAATCTGTCACTGAGGTGCTCAATTATCAAGAGACGTGAGGGCGTTCAGCCGACACTTTAAGTGGAGAGGTAAAATATCCAAGGTTGTTTTTTCATACTCATGTTGTAAAAGGCCTTTCTTGATTGTCCTGCTACAGTCTCCTACAACTGGGTTCCATCTAATTACTGATAATCTGGAGAAATGGGTTCATAACACAGCAGCGTGTCAGTGTTCGTACTTAAGAGCTGATTAATGCAACAACATAAAATCCACTGGAAACTATTCTGATGTTTGATTGGAGTCATTTTTCAGGCCAAAAACATCGTCCAAAACAAGATTTTTGTGTTTTGGGCTGTTGGTCAGAGTAAAACCAAGAATTTAAATATGTCTCCTTAAGCTCTTAGAAATTGTTGTGAACAGTTGTTCCTATTTTCCAGCACGTTGTAAATGAAGCTAATCAGTTTATTGAGAAAATAACCTGCACATTAATTGCCGGTTGCAGCTTTAGTTTTGAGGTGTTGTGATCCGTGTTTTATCTACCCTCCAGCACCATCCGTCCAACTGTTTAGTAAAGCAGTGATTTGCATTCTATTTCCATTACTTTTAAATAATTTACAAGGGCTTTTCTTTTTGTGTTTAATGTGGCATTTCTTTGAAACGGCCTCGGTTTGGTGATTGTCGAGCTGTTTCTCACGTAAACAATTTTTTTGTAATAATAATTTATTTGTGACTTGCTTTTTCTGTCAGACTTTGCAGGTTTTCAAATTGGAAACTTAAGGACAATACTCGACTGAAAGAAATGATTTTATAGCATTCTGAATAGTTTATGATGCAGATTTCCACCATGTGATACTGCGGTTGTTTTGAAATCAGACAATCTTGATATTTGTACCAAATAAGCATTTTCTGTTTGATTTTCTGCACTTAAAGCAGTGAATTTGAGTTTAGCCTCAAATTTAAATATGAAATTTAGTCTCCTTTCCCTTTGTTATATTAAAACCCAGTTCTGGTTCTGCTCTAGGGCCGCCACCATACTGCATGTTTCCACCCACAGTCATAGCAACACAGGCTTGATCACTGTTAAGCTTTAACTTGAAGACATGCAGCGACTGCCTCCAAAGCCAAAAAGAGATCCCTCGTATGTTAAAGGTCCAGTTGCTTTTACTGAGAGGGTATTTACGCCCTAGTGGCTGATTATTTATAAAGGACGTTTCACTGTGTTAGCTTTAAGGGCCTCAGTCCACAGAGGAGTGTGGTTTGTTATTGAGGCCGGCTCGTCCAGTATCCTCGGCCCCCTAATTGAATATTGATAGTAATTTGAGGGCGATGGAGCTTTGTGTAGGAAAAGAGAAAATTGGGTTAGCTCTGGCGCTGTCTTTAGCCCGCGATTTTCTGGTTTGGGTTTGGTCCAACGGCAACAGAGCCCAGATTGATGCTTTGTTGTTTTCTCAAACTTGGACGAGGCAGTTTAGACTGCATACATGCACTCCCCCACTTTGTTTCCACCTGCCGTTATTTTAATCTTCTTATTCCCGTTTCTCTACTTTTACTGGCCTTGTAGTGTGTTTCTTCTCTTTTCCTCGCTCTATATTGGATCAGTTGCAGAGACGAGGAGGAGGTAGAGGAGGAGGGTTTGAGGATATACAGCAGGACATCAGAATTCCTGCTAGGCTCTCTGCAGCACAGCTTCAAAGCCTTCTTGCCTCTTACTGCATTGCTTGCATGGCTGTATGCTCAGTCAAGGTTACTATGAGCCTCACAGGCCCGCTGCTTCATCTGGGGCTATTACTCTCTCTCATCCACTCTCGCTTTTGACTTTGACTCTGTATGTTTCTCTATGTGTGCATGTCCAAGCATATCTTTGAGTTAATGCCATGATCATGACGTTTTTATGAATCACTATACATCCACTCTGCTCAAATAGATTTCGGCCTTATAGTGTTTGACTGCATGCATGCTCAGTCCAGTATGTTATAGTTGATATAACCTGGATTCTATGAAAGGAGAGGGCACGTCTTACATTTTTCTGTACAATAGTGCTCCTCCAAAGGGCAAATGAACACTTAGGTGTCACATATATCTCTAAGCACATTCCTGCACTTGGCTTTTTGTGGTTCTAATGGGGCTCTTTTTGTTTCCCTGTCCTCAGGGCACAGAGGTTACATAATATGACCATCTTTTCTCTGTCAGACAGCACACTGTTGCAAATGAAAGATGGGAACATGCCATGCCAACATGACGTTGAGGAGGATTTGTCACATTTTTATCGTGTTATTAAAGAATTTTCAAACAGAAACTCTTTGTGCCACATGGTGTAAGATGTCAGATACTGACACTGTTAGACGTCTTCGTTGTTAATCCATCTAGACCCTGGTTTCCAGCCAGGAAAAATGATAGAATCCAGATCTTTTATTCACTGTGCTCATTAGTAGGGCTGCACAATTAATTACTTTGAAATCGAAATTGCAGTGCAACTAGCAAGTCGCAAAGGCCGCGATTGTCCTAGGATGTAAAATGTCGTGTCAGTGGTTTTACAGCTTCATTCCATCCTCCTTCTGTGACAGTCATGCCTTTTGATGGTGTCTCATGTGGTAATGCTCCATCACATGTTTTAAATCTATTACACAGTGAACACTGAACAGAAGCTGAACTTTAAAAATTGTATCATAAATCCAAAAATCGGTCAGAAAAATCGCAATGACATACTTTCCCCAAATCATTCAGCCCTACTTACAAGGCTTGTTTTGTTTAAATGTCAATAAAAAATAGCTGCTTCGAAGTCG
>OMNN01052360.1:0-14393 GCA_900302755.1 Chromis chromis
AATGTATTTTTATGAGATGGTTATTTTCTGATCTGATATTAATCTTCTTTGTAAGGGGTCACAAGACAAATGGATGGAAACACTGGTTTAATCAGGGATCCATCAATAAATTGCATTTTTGAATTGTAAAATCTTAATTTGTAATGTAACTTACAGCTACATATGTCAGATACAGTAAATGTAGTGGAGTAAAATGTGCAGTATAATATAATAGAAAATAAAAATACTCAAGTGGAGTATACTTTCCTCAAAATTCTGCTTAAGTAGAGTTCTTTAGTAAACATACTGCATGCTCATACTCTCTCTTTGTATATATTGCCTAGTATGACTGGTGCTCCTGGATCCCCAATGCTCCCTCCACCATGCGGAAGCCACCGCCCAACCAGAAGGGTTTGGCAAATGTGAACTTGATCATCGAGAGCCTCCCTGATCGTGGACGCTCCAGCTGGCACCTGGGGGCTGTCTGGGCTCTCAGCCAGTACCAGGAGAACGAGGTACGGAAAGAGCACTCTGTGTCCAAACACACAGGCAATCATTTGAAGGTCTCAGCACAGGGAGGGTTGTTTTTAGGACCAGCAACAACATCAGAGGCTTAATACAAACTATAAATTTCTAATTTCCCAAGAAGCCCCCATGTCTACTTCAGCAAGTGCTCTTTTCCTTTGCAGTGTGTTTCAGGGCTGAATGACCTTTCTTGTCTCTCCCCCTGCAGCTGTACCTGGGCATGTATCCTGATGAGCACTTTATAGAGAAGCCAGTGAAGGAGGCCATGCAGAAGTTCAGGAAACAGCTCGCAGAGATAAGCAGCTCCATCAAGAAGAGGAATGAAGGAAAGAAGTTGCCATACTACAACATGTCCCCTGACAAAATCCCAAATAGTGTTGCTGTGTGAGGAATACAACTTACTTCTACAGGGGAGATGATCATGTGTGATTGTGTTACTTCTATATGAGCCATTTTTATTATGTATATACTTTTGTTGCTTTTATGTGCTCCAACAACATGGTACTTCCTTATTCAGGTAACTAAGAGCTGTTACTTAAGGATATTGAGGTTGATTAGTGGTAGAAAAAGCATTCAGATCTTTTACTGAAGTTTGAAATTAAGTGCAAGTATGTAAGTTTAATCTGGAATATGTACTTTAGTATCAAAAGTAAAAGTAGTCAATGCAGACATATGTCTCAAAGAATTATTATTACTCATGTATTCATGTAAAAGTAGGATTTTATTGTTGTAGCTGGTTGAGGTGGAGCTCATTTTGAAGGATTTTGTATGTTCTTTTCGTTATGGATTAACCTGTTGATTATTTTCTCCATTAATTGACTGATTGTTCGGATTACCCAAAGTGACACATTCACACTGTTTTTTTTGTCCAACCAACAATCCAAACCCCCAAATGCTGAGAAATATTAAAAGAATTTAAAAGAAAAGCAGCAAATTTGTAAAGCTGTAAGCAGGAAATGTTTTTATATGATGTATATTTGCAAATTACTTTTCTGTCAGTCAGCTACTGGAGCAATTGTTTCAGCTGTACTTGTAAATTGAATTAGAATTTAATGAAAACCTCATGTTTCATAAGCTCTTTACATGTTTTGTGTGCAAAAACCTGAGTAATTAAAGCTGTCAAATGATTGCAGTGAAGTAAAAAGTACAATATTTCACTTTGAGGTGTAATGGAGTAGAAGTAAAGTCTAAGTACCTCCAAAAAAGTACCACCATAGTTGACAATCTTGAGGATCAGCAAATGGTAAACTGATGTTTTTTGCATAATAAATAGAAACTTTGATCATGGAAACAGCTCCTTTGTGGCTTTTTCAGTGCAACAAGCAGTCATTTGCATGCATCAATGCCGGCTAAAAAAAAAGTCTAAACTTTGCTTCTAAATTGGTGAAGATGAATTAAAATGTTACTGCATGGAGGTGGAATATACACTATATTGCCAAAAGTATTGGGACGTCTGCCTTTACGCGCATATGAACTTTAATGACATCCCATTCTTAATCCGTGAGGTTTAAAATGGAGTTGGCCCACTCTTTGCAGCTTTAACAGCCTCAACTCTTCTGGGAAGGCTTTCCACAAGGTTTAGGAGTGTTTATGAGAATTTTTGACCATTCCTCCAGAAGTGCATTTGTGAGGTCAGGCACTGATGTTGGACGAGAAGGCCTGACTCTCAGTCTCCGCTCTAATTCATCCCAAAGGTGTTCTATCGGGTTGAGGTCAGGACTCTGCAGGTCAAGTTCCTCCACACCAAACTGGCTCATCCATGTCTTAATTGACTTTGCTTTGTGCACTGGTGCGCAGTCATGTTGAAACAGGAAGGGGCCATCCCCAAACCCTTCCCACAAAGCTGGGAGCATGAAATTGTCCAAAATGTCTTGGTATGCTGAAGCATTAAGAGTTCCTTTCACTGGAACTAAGGGGCCAAGCTCAACCCCTGAAAAACATCCCCACACCATAATCCCCCCTCCACCAAACTTTACACTTGGCACAATGCAGTCAAGCAAGTACCGTTCTCCTGGCAACAAAACCCAGACTCGTCCATCGGATTGCCAGACAGAGAGGCGTGATTGGTCACTCCAGAGAACACGTCTCCACTGCTCTAGAGTCCAGTGGCGGTGTGCTTTACAACACTGCATTGCACTTGATGATGTAAGGCTTGGATGCAGCTGCTCGGCCATGGAAACCCATTCCATGAAGCTCTCTACGCACTGGTCTTGAGCTAATCTAAGGGCCACACCAAGTCTGGAGGTCTGTAACTATTGACTCTGCAGAAAGTTGGTGATCTCTGTCCACTGTACGCCTCATTATCTGCTGACCCCGCTCTGTGATTTTACATGTCCTACCACTTCGTGGCGGAGTTGCTGTTGTTCCCAATTGCTTCCACTTTGTTATAATACCATGAACAGTTGACCCTGGAATATTTAGTATGGAGGAAATTTCACAAACAGATTTATTGCACAGGTGGCAACCTATCATAGTACCACGCTTGAATTCACTGAGCTCCTGAGAGCTACCCATTCTTTCACAAATGTTTGTAGAAGCAGTCTGCATGCCTAGGTGCTTGATTTTATACACCTGTGGCCATGGAAGTGATTGGAACACCTGAATTCAATTGTTTGGACAGGTGTCCCAATACTTTTGGCAATGTAGTGTAGCTCAAGCCTGTCATTGCTACCTGAATATTTACATTCAGAATGCATGATTCTGCAGAGATGCACTGAAAGAAACACACAGTGTTAAAAGTAACTTAATTTTTATTTGGTTGTTCTTTTTAATTCTACATACTTTGTTCAAACATGGGAAATGAACTGAAAACACATCAATATTTCTTTTAAAAACATAAGTACTTTTACCAAATCTTTACAATTACTATTTCAAAGTAAATTCACAGACAAACTTGTGGAATGATATCATAAGACAGGGGAACAGTCGTATATGTTCAAGTCCAGTCAGTAGTAAACAAATGTAGCTTTTATGCAAGTTACACTATTCCCAGACATGGCAAAAAATTGAGGTGACAGTGTAAAGACAGAAAAATCTCGACTTATGCCTAAAATACTGAGGCTGAGAAAGTAACTGTCTCAGTCGATGTACCACTCAGCAGGATTATGAATTGAAGAAATCACTTCATGGCGACCGACACTAAGAAAGGAAGAATGAAAAAGCTGCGCTCAGAGAGGAAGCTTCCTAAAGTGGCCTCAATCTTCATCAGAACTATATCAAAACTTCTGCGTCAGACTTCATAAAAGGAGCCAGCTCCTATGAGTAGAAAGTAAAACAAACAAAAAAAACACAATCTAAATCCATTTAATCTTCCATCTCACGGGAAAACGTTTGTGTATTCCGATTTGTTTTCATGTGAAAAATAGGCTCAAATTTGATGCTGTGCTTAATTAAGTGTAGTCTACGTGTTTAAAACAAATTTAACAAGCAATTAAAAAAGTTAGAAGGTAGAACAGATATTTATGTCAAGGTCGAGTAATCAAACTTTTCACAACCCTAATATCTAAATGACAAACTAAGAGCAAAACAATGAGTGGAAGTGATTTTCTGGTATGTATGCCTGGGAAAACAAAAAATAAGTGTAAGTTGCATAAAATTACTAATGAAAGGGGTTTTTAAATGAACGAACTGTACTGTTTTCTGTTAAAAATAAATACAACACAAAATAAAGAAAATAACTTTATATCCAGAGGACAGCCTGGACATTAAACACCAGTACATAAACTGTAGAATAGAATAACAACAAAAGGGTAATTGCACTTTTTATCTGTCTAATTGCACTGAGCCTCCCGGGTATTGAAGTTTCAGAGAAGCTTGTCATTTCTAGGTCTTAATCCAACTTGACACACAACAACTCCCTCGGCTCATTTTGTATTAAAATTATATTAGACTCCAGATCTCAAGTCACCATTGGGGCATATACATTTATACAGTATGCATTCTTGCTAAAAAACCAAAAACACAAAGCGCTGATTTAGTTTATTGCTGCTGCTGAGCAGTAATTGTCAGGTATGTTGTTGGACCATCGTTGTTCACAGACAGTATACTGGTATCAAAGACAGTTTTTTAAAAATGTGTGTGTTGCTGGAATGGCTGTGAGGCTCAACATGAGCCTGGCATTGCTGTGCTCCCACATCAACAAAAGCACTCACAATGATTTTAAGCCCAAAAAACACGTCGCCCCGAGAAATCCACCGCTGCGTTTCTCAGACTGCACCTTCAGCTTCATGCCAGCAGGTGGCGATCCAGTCAGCTCATCAATAAGCGATGATGCAGACTAACTCAGTCTCAGGAGATGCACGGATGTGTTACATCAGTTTTTATTGGGAAATAACTGATCTGATCACTGTAGAATATTACAGTGACATAAAAATCACCCCCAGTGCTGAATTCATGGAGTAAAAGTGAGAAAACTTGCCTTATATGAGCCACATTAGACCAGATGTGAGAGAAACAATCAAATGAGGGGCAACATGCTGCCTGCCTTGTGACTAAGTACTAAAATAGACCACCATGTGAGACAGCCTGCCAAAAGTAAACAAGACACACTGAAGCTGTTGCTCATCTAAAATACTCTGTTAAGATCATTTATGCCACATCTAAGCATCAGATCTGTCACCTTGTGTTCCTCCCTAAAGCCTCTAAACTAAAATAATTGATGATGGATTGTAAATGTGCAGGTCCTAACCCACAGAGCAAAAATAAGGCTAAAGCAGTTACAGTCTCTCTGGTTTTTAATCAAAACTCTCTGTGAAGGTTCAATTAACTCACGGTCTGCACGGCGGGAACAACTGGAGGACGCAACTGAAAACACGCAGCTGTGGATTTCTCAAGGCATATCCCATGACTAAGCAAACAAATCAACATATTAAAAACTGCACATGGAATATCACACTGTAAATACTGTGTCATTCGCATGATAGAAAAACAAGCGACACTGTTTACGCCCAAAGGCTCGCATTACGATCTCAAGACATGGAAATTATCTCGCAATTTCCTGTGACCAGTAAAAAAAATTCTTTTTTTTTTTTCTTTAATTTATTATTTTTTTTAATCATTTTTTAAAAAGTTTACATTCTCAAAGCCTTCAGAAAGTTCATGTTGGGGTAAAGAAGTCATGTGGCTGGATCTTCCATTATCTGCATTAGAACTATAAGGTTGACACGATCAACACTCATTTTTGTGATTCTTTCAGCATGGCTCCATTTTTTTTTTTAAAAACCCCAATTCCTTTTTTATCATCCACGGGAGGGTTGATCTGTAAGTATATGTGCATTTGAGGAAAGGTTTGTTTTCAGTGTGCTCTCTCCCCATGTACAACATACAAGATTTAGGTCATATTAAAGAAAGAAAGGAACTAGAGGGAAGGGAGTGGGGGTGTGTTTGTGGGAACTAAAAAAATAAAAGTGCTTCGATGCATGTCCAGATCAGGGCCTGGTCGGATCCAGACCAGCGCGGAGCTGACAGACCACAGCGACAGAGATGGCAGTAGCTGGAATATTCCAGAGATCCGATGCGCGGCGCTACATACTGATCCACGGCAGGTTAGTCCGAGACTAACAGGAGGTAAAAACGAACAAATCTAACAAATCCACGAGCAAACAAACCACGCGTCCAAGACGTGTCCACCTCCGGAGCCGTTTGTGAGTCTATTTGTCTCAGTCCTGCACTCCCAGAAGTGTACATACAAGTGTGTGTGTGTGTTTGTATATGTATGTGTGTGTGCTCCAGGCCTCTTCAGACATTTACAGAAGTCAGTATAAACACTGCAGTCCTGCGAAAGGTAAGATGTAGGAGTGTGGATCGAGAGTGGAGAGAGGAATAACATGATAGGTGGACAAAGAAAGATAGAGTCACAGTCTGTCTGTCTGTCTGTCTTTGTGGATGGAGTTTTGGGAATATAAGATGACCAGAGGAGGTCAGTCTGGGATCAGAGGAAGGGGAATGTCTGGTTGTTCCTCAGTCACCGAGCATTTCCATGACTGCTACTCTTCACTGCGGGCCTGTTTGTGTGTGTCGTATGAGCAGGACAACCGATGGCGTGAACCGAGCTGTCAGACGTGGAGCACCTCCATACTGTAGTCCTCTGTCTCTGTGTACTGGGAGGAGTTTGTGTCTGACTGGGTGGGGGCCAGAGCCTCCTTGTTCTCCAGACTGGGCTCCAAGAGCGGCGGCTTCTCCAGCACCAGCTTTTTACACGTGTCTGGCCGGTTCTGCACGTATATGACCCGGTTGTAAGCCTTGAGTCTCCTCCATAGATGGATGTAGACTTTGCACTGGACATACATGAAAACCAGTCCGCCCGTGAAGCCGATGGCCACCACCACAAGCTTGGTCCAGAAAGGCCATTCCAGGATCCCTGAGGAACAGAGAACAGACAGAAAAAAAAGAAACATGTGCACAAGTTAGACCAGACTGCAAAAACAACAAAATCCTTTAAAATAAAACGTGTCTATAGTCTAGCACGTGTTCTTTATGTATAATCAAGTTCAGGAGTTCAAAATGCACGAGCAAGAACACAGGGAGAGAAGAATGGCTCGATAAACTGCTGCAAATGTAATAGATATTTTGGTGAATCATTAACCTTGAACTACAAAATGCATTAACAGGGAAGGTATGCAGCTGGGAAACTATCGTGCAATGCTGTAGAGATGTACGGGAGACAAATGGACACAGTGTTGTTACAATGTCTGCAATAGGCTGTATTTCATCAGAGAAGATGGCTAATGTTGAAGGAACACAGTGAGGTTTTTGCAAATTAGGTACATTTTATGTAACTAAACACAATTTCCCAGCATGCTATACTGACTGTGATGTAATTATGTTCTTTTTTTAACTCTATTTTTTTTTTACAAGATTAAAGTCAAATAGCCAGACCATTCTGCAGAACAGACTGGTCTAGCTGCACCTCATCATCATTCTGCTGTAGGGGACACAAAACTTTCCACTTTCCAGGTCGTCCGTATTTCTTAAACAAATCACAATCCTACAGGGCAGAACTAAGCCCAGGACGCAGTGACAGTGTCCCTACAATATTGTGTTAGGGGGGGAATTGTTTTGGTGAAACACTTGAGGACAAGATTAATTAAAATGACTAATTAAGGGGTAGGTTGCTGTTCAGAGGTTGTTGCTGTTTCCTGTAGTGAAGAGGCATTTGAAAACATGTTTATAGCGGAAGGGGAGGAGAAAGTGAAATGCCTGACCAACGGCAAGCTTATTTGTGAAATGTACATCCAATGATTCAGACTACTTCTGTAGTAATGCAGCATCGTTGAAACATATCATGATTCAATATAAATGTGTCTTTCCTCAGATTTTGCCATATGTTAGCTAACCCCTTATACTATTTCCTGATATATTAGTTCATTGTGGGCTGTGTTGCAAGTTAGTGTGGGGAATTATTAATTTTGATGATGTGTTTTTTGTGTCAGTGTAATAAAATTGTTCCCTAATTAGAAAATAAAATGAAACTCCCAAATGGTGCCGTCATCCACGGACACATTTCTTAATAGATTTTTCAGAAAATACGTGATATAAAAATGACATGTACAGTGAAGATCTTCGCCACATTGCTCATCGCGATGCAATACGGACATTTCAAAGCAATCTATTTAACATTGCAGCTGCATGAAAGCAACATTAATAAAATCAGACATGGTGTTCATTGTGTTATCGTCTAACCCAAGCCGGTTTAAAGTCTGCAAGATGATTTTCATACTATGAATAAATAGGGCTGTCTACTTCTCTCTTTCTCTTCTCTCTTTTCCTGTCATCCAAGCTGTTTCCTGCCCCCCCGAAATAATTATACTTCACGAAAAGAAACAAATAACTGCTTGAAAAGTGGAAACACTGCAAAAAAACATAAGAAAAAGCTGCAGCGAGATTTACAAAATGGTTAGTAGTAATACGCAGCATGTGATTTGTAGTAAATTTGCTAAACTGCACAAAAAACATTTCAAGGGCCCCTGGGGCAATTACAGCATTTCTCCAAACTGCAGAAACCCTACGGCTCCAAGTAGGAGGTAAAAACATTTGCAAATGTGGAAAGTTAAAATGTTTGTGATAATCTCCAGCAACATCCAAAGCAAATACTACTGCCGACACACTGACATGACCTGCAACCCCTCAGTTATTTTATGTTGGCATTTAGATTAAAGCTAATACAAGATATAAAAGCAGGGAAGGTCCATTCCATATACTGTTAAAAAAAATCATTTTACCAAAGGTGATAAAATAAATATATGGAATGAAATGCAAAACTGCCTCATATGATTGGAGGGATACCAATTCAAGCAAGGCAAACTTAATATAATCAGTATGGTAATAACTGTGCAGGACAGAGATGTCAGGTGCTTTATATCTAACTTTATGAGAAGAGATTAATGTGTCGTTTGTTTTGCGCGAATATGTCAGCAAGGTTTGTTTTAATCAAAACCTTCAGTCACAGAGTATAACACAGAAAATAAATCACAGCGTGTTCCTCGACTCTGTGTCTGCCTGCGTTCATTAAAGTCTGGAACATTCAGTGACGTGGTGTGAACATAACCAGCCCTTGAGGGGGAAGAAGTTGTGTTTCTATCCTGAAATCAAGGCAAGAAAAGGGAGGGAAAGGGGTGTAAAGTGCAGTTGGAAAGGAACTGGATACAGCGGACAGAAAGGCTGACGGGGGGAAAACACAATTTGAAAGTCAAAAGGTCAAAGTTGAAATGTTTACCTGGGATTCTTCCGGCTGCATGAATAAAGAGAGTGTAAGTATCATGTGTTACCAAAGACACACAAACAGATTGATAGAAAAGGCAAGTGTAGAAATTTAAAATAAAGTCAATATTACAGAAGCACAATCTAGGATTTAGGATTAATTCATCATGCAATCAAAGATTAACATCATAATAGACAACAACAAATAGTTCAAGGTGTTTGGATCCATGTCTCCTGTAATTTTGATTCATAAGAGAAAAAACATAACTGTGGTTCAGTGTGATTTGGCGGAGGACAAGCTGCACTGGTGAGGAACTATTTGGCATCACCATGGTGACTGAACCTGACAGCCCTCAGGGACTCTAACAAGTCTGAATCATCAGGTTGGGCTTAACAGGCACAGCCTGCTCCTCCATCTGTACACTGTCTCCAAAGTGCCAAATATGCCAGGGAGGGATGAGTAGCAGCAGACGTAATGCTAGCGGACGCTAAAACAGCTCATCATTAAAGCATCCTTCTCCTTTTTTAGTCCTGATAGCGAGAGCACAGCGGCCTGAGGATGGCGGCGTCAATCTTTCCATGACTAAGTGCTGCTGATCACTTAGGTCTGGATGTAGGAAGCAGCCCAGACTCTGCTAAAGGGGTTTTAAACTCCAAGTGTGTTTTTAAAAAAAATCTATTTTTCTGAGATTTAAAAAAAAAGAAAGAAGATGCCTTATTGGCTGCTGTCTGGATTTTTAAAAAAAAACATTTTTTTTAGTCTATGGTTAGCAGCAGGTTTCCAAAATACTGCAAAAATGTTGCTGCAAAATCTGAAAGGTTACCATGGGACAAAACTATCATCTTAATCAATAAATAGACAGAAGTAATCCCAGACTTTGGGGTCAGCAAAAAGTGCTCACACATTTTGTGAGGAAACAGTTTGTCATTTGGGGAAATTTAAGTTAGTCCCAGTGTTAGATGAGAAAATCAATACCGCTCTCATGTCTGTAAGCTGCAACCACAAGGACTGAAAAGACAAAAGGAACCAGCCAGCTGTGTCCAAAAGTAACACAATCAATCTAGCTTCCAGCACCTCAAAAGCACACTAATTTACACTTTCTGTTTTGGTTATTTTAATCTATTCAAACAATGTCTAGCTGCTTGACAAAACCCCCAGAAGTGACTGCAGTCTGCCAAGAAACACTCCGGCACTTATTAGCCCGTAAAACCTTTTCTTTTTTACTCTTCTTGAACGCAATAAGGAAACAAGATGTTACGTGTTAACTGGGCTCATTTGCAGTGAGAGCAGGTGAGCCGTTTCCTGTCATATGCTAAAATAAGCTAACTGGCTTGTGATATTAAAGTGTTATTGATCTTCTTATCTAAATGCCAGGAAGGAAGCCAGATCATTCACCAAAATGTCAAACTGTCCTTTTAAATTGTTGCTCTGATGCAAAATTGTACATTTATATTGTTGTACATTCAGATGTTGTGTATTTCAGCTGCTGTGTCCAGTTTTTGCCACAAACATTGTTGTGTCAAGCTGAGACTAACTGCTGTTGTCACATAGCTGTTGGACCTCCCAGTCTATTTTACACCGGGTATTTTTCTGTGGAACACACGCGCACACACACACTAATGCACGTACACACAGTCATAAACAAACACACAGGCTCACACACACCTTTATCCTTGTGAGGATCTTTTGCTGACTACATTCTTTTCCTTTACCAGTCAGACTAACACGAACTGACCTTGAACACGCGAAACCTTTGCAAAAACAACTTCACTCTAAAAGTCTCAATCTCAACGAGGATCTTGGAGTGAGAGTAAATAAATATTTTCTAAACCTCAGACCATAGATCAAAGTAAACCGAAATGAACTTATAGTTCAAAAGAAAAACCTCAGACGAGAAATAATCTCTGAAGCAAACGCTTCTGCGTATTTGTTCGGTCTCAGCTGCGACTTTGATGTCAACTGAGTTCTTGTGAATTATGCACACACATATTCCAATGCTAAGGAACATTTTACACATTCAGTACTCACATCATGGGTATAACGCTGCAGTTATACAGATTTGTTATTAAACAAATGACTTGGAGATGGTAGAAGATTGCAGATGAATGGATGGCATCCAACACAACACTACATCTAACATGGACAACGGCGTTACGTTAATGCTTGAGTCTTTATGTTTGCACATCTGAGCCTGTGCTGACCTTGTCTGATTTCATCTGCCGTTCTGTCGATGAGAACGTAGAGCGACCAAACCACGCAGGTGATGGCGATGACGTGGAAGGTGACTGAACACATGATCTTCCTTCTCTCGCTTGCCGTCATCTGTAGTTTCTCCCACTGCAAAAAAAAGAAAGAAAAGAAAGCACATTCGAGGAGGTCAAAGGGGGCACCAACACTCACACACAGAAAAACACTACTTTAAACACTTAAAGCAATTAAACCATTGTCTCCCTTGGCCATTTTCTGGAGCAGCTCAGAGTGTGCTCTAAATATTTGATGGAGAGCATTCAGCTACTGTAATCAAGATGCAGCGCTACAACAATGCTTCTTGGCAGGGTGAACAGGATAGAGAAGAAAAGTGGCGTGCAGCCCCCAGGACACCGAGGCGATGCACCCTGCAGCCTGCCAGGAAGTTCAGTTAACACACTGCAGCACCTTGTCGGTCACCGGCTGCACAATGCATCACGCTGGAAAAACGCTTGGCAAGACAAAGAAAACACAAAACACAATGCCAGCACAATCAGATTAGCGCTGTAAATAAGCTGTATGGGCTCTCCCAACATCCAACAGACTCACTCGTGAATTCAGTCACGAGCCGGTAACATTGCAGGGTCACTTTTTTATGAGAAGCGGGTTGTAGCAGCACGACACACTCTTTGATAAACACTTCATTACTGAGACCAACATCCGCCCCTCATCTCAAATTTCTCTGCGCACTCACACATGAACAACTTCAATATTCACCCGTGGGATTCAGAAGCTATTAACAGCGGAGCATTTGTTTAAGGCCTTTTGTGCAGCTAATGAAGGGTGGAGGAATTTTAATTAGAGTGTCCTGCTATCTCCGGGCCGCAGCGATTGATAAGAGCCTTTAAGGGAAGTGTGCTGCCTGTAAACCATTCGAAATGAATCATAAACCCCAACCCTCCAAAAAAAAAAAAAAAGTTCCACTTATGAAAATGGCTTCAAAGCTCAGTGTCATGCTCGTGTTATCTGACAGTTTTTGGCATTTTTTAGTTTGCTTAGTCGGGACACTTGGAACGGAGACCCTTAATTTATTAACTGAACTAATGAATGTGAGCGTTGACGTACACATGCGAGCTGCCTCACCTTGCGCAGTGGTTTGAGCTTGGTCTCCATGATGAACTCATATTTACAGAGCTCACAGCAGCGGGTGTCGGAGCTCTTGATCCACTGTTGTAGGCAGGACTGGTGGACGAAGCGCAGGCTCCCCGTGCAGTGGCATGGTGTGATCAGAGGACTCTCGTCATCCCCTTCACAGTGACAAATCCTACGGGAGGCAGAGAATACAGTCAACACTAAGCTGGAGGCAAGACGGCTCAAACAGGAGGAAGACAGGGGAGTGGAGAGATCAAAAAGAGAAAAGTTGGCAGGCATAGCTGGCAGATATTTCCCCAAATCTGAGAAAACTTGAGTTGTAGAAGACGTACTATATGTCAGCACGCATGTAGTATCCTCTAGTAGTGTTTATAATAAAAAGCAACGTGCTTAGAAAATGCTAATTTTGCCACAGCTTTAGCAAAGCATGGCAGGTGGGGAATATGATTTCACAAATATGAAAGCGTATTAACACCATGGCCGCAGAAGACAATACATGTCCCACATGAATAAACTCAATCAAGACAAACTAATTTGATTCAAAGCACTTCATCTGCAAATCCAAACGGCATTTTTGGGAAATAATAATAATGCATTCCTGCAGTGTCGCGGCACAAAATCGAACACAGCTAATCTAATCTCAGATACCCTGTAGTTGTATTGCCTTCCTAGTCTCAGTGTTGCAAGACCTAATACGAGTTGTCTGTGATGGTAATTATGTTAAGGTGATATACAGCGAGTGGAGACGACACAATCAATAATAACATGAGGCATCTGATCTGACAGTGGTGCCCCATCTTTTGATTCAGATCAATCTTATCCATAATTATGGTGAATTATTATCTGGATGATGAATGGATATTGTTAGTTTTTGTTTTTTCATGTAATTTAATTGTACATGTTGGGTTGCTTTGGTTATGTTTGCATTTGTACGAACTGAGGATGTTAACCTTTAAGTTAAGGTGTTTGCACTGTTTATTCATTACTTTTCTTCTTGCTAACATAAACTGTTTCAACAAATTATCCATTACTTTTAGCCAGCTAACTATTTTATATTTACACCTTACCACTTATTTTAAATCAAATTCTAATCAGTCTTTTTCTTAATTAACTTGTTGAGCTATCTGTCCTTGTACAAACACCCTTGGTTGTGTATTGTGGCAATACTCCAGTCTAAAAAATAACCTCTGCTGAATATTTAACCCTTTGAATCGCAAATTCTGCCAGTGGATTTGAAATGCATGCTGTGTTCAGAAAAATCATCAGAATTTCACCATTTATCAGAGTCAGAAACTGTAAAAACAGAGAAAATGGCTGTATTTTCAACTTTCCGGCAATCCTTGAAGTAATCATGTGTGAGGCATACAGTCTGTCAGAAAGCTCAGCCAAATCTGAGCTTAAAACCTAATTCAATCAAAATCCCTTTATTCTACATGTCTTATTTAAATATTCACCAAAAAATAAACTGTTTACTGTCACCAGATTCTGTTAAAACAAATAAATTCTGTGCTCCTTAGCACAACTCAGAAGCCATTATTTACTCAGCTGTGACCAACAGTCATGTGACAGAAACTAGCTGCTAAAACTGGGCTGAACTGCAGGCTGTGTTTACACAGAACAAATAGGAGACAGTATCTATAGCATGTAGAGTCTCCATTTTGGTCCAGTATTGGTAACACCTGCAGGCACTTGGAAAAATGTTTAACATGTTGATTCCTCTTTTTTATTTTTTTTATTTTTTAAAGTTTTGTAAAATAAATAACCAAAGAAATTCTACTTTTTTTTCTGATAATTGATGGCAGTAGAACTTTGTTATACAGCACAATATCTACATCTAGTCATGGTCTTGTCG
>OMNN01052360.1:14413-26544 GCA_900302755.1 Chromis chromis
GTCTTGTCGTTTCCATAAAGATGCAGGACTTTATATTGCAGTGAAAAATGTTGATTCTATTTTTTTGATTGTTTGTTTTGCGAAATAAATAATCAAAGAAATTGTACTTTGATAATAGATGGCATTAGAATTTTGCTATACTGCACAATTAAATAGCTTTGAGTTCTTTCTACTTCTGCAGAGAAATATGTGCCCACAGTAAGTAAAAATGTAACAGGTGCAAAAAATGCCCAGAACTTGCAATTCAAAAGGTTAAAGCTTCACAAATCTGGTAATTGTATTTAATTTAACAGATGTTTGTGATATTCTGTCCAGTACCTGCAGATGCTCGCTTCTATAAGGTATTCTGAGCACAGATACCGACAACCGGAACATTTGATTAGGTGTCTGCTACCTCTAGGGACCCCTGGACAGCCTTTTCTCAGTGAGAGGAACCAATCACTTTTTTTTTTATATCAGACCTGAAGATCGCACATTGTGGATGCTGTCTGACAGGTAGGAGGACAGAGGTTGGAGGTATTAGTCATCCGCACTAAGAAGCAGCACATTTGTCTGTCTAAGTCTGTTCAGTGTGAGCGAGTGTCTGTCTGCGCCACTGACAAGACGGATAACTTGTCTTGTGCGAAACTCACACATTCACCTGTAAGTCAGTCAGAGTCCACCAGTGCAGCGAGTTTAAGTGGTACGGGGCAATGTGGGTGGTTGGAGAAAGTCATTAGAGCAGCACATAATCTCAAAGTGAAACCATTACCACACACACGCCCCACTCGAGAAAGCAGAAAGCCATTGTGATCCCTGGATTCAATGTCAGGACACTGACCTTGCTGTGGCTGCTCAGACCAGAGTCCTTAGTGAATAAGCAATAAGCTCCAAAATCAGCTGCTGCTTGTTCCGCCACAGCACAACTTTGATTAAAGGTTAAACTGATATCTCTGGCTAGACTAACAGAGTGATTGCAAAGTGTGCAATAAAGTGCACATGACGTCTCCACAGAGCGGTAGTTATAAATGGATACAAAACACACAAGGGAAGGCATTATTGATCTATTCTCCAAATACACTTTTTCTTCTGATTTGTACAGGCAGGCGGATGCACAAACCAGGACCTCCTTCTATTGTGGTTTCCCCCTGAGTGAGGTGCAGAGAGCATTGGTACTTCTCTGGGGAAGAAAAAACAAGCAAAGCAAACAAAGCATGTAGAAAAAAAAAAGGCAGAGAGGAGAAGGGGAGCGGGGTGTTCAGACGGGATATGTCTTTATCCCGGTTCAGGTGAGGATAGGAACACATGAAGAATCACGTGCCCTCCCACGTGCGCCCACACATGTTAGAAAGCGAGCAGGGAGGAAGATGTCTATTTCCAGAGCTCGGGATGATCTGGCCAAAGCGTTACAAGATTAAAAGACAAGGTGAACAAAGGCGGATAAAAATAGGTCACTTGCACAGGTTCTCCACTAGAGGAGGAGGAGGAAGGAGTGGAGTGAGTACTGGGGGGGGATTAGACGAGAGAGGAGGCACAATTAACTTCACCAGAGGAGGATTTTTTCTGTTGGTTATGGATAGGCTGCTGTGTTTGTGTTTGTTTGCATGGATAACAAGATGATGAACTGCAGATTCTCATCCCACGCATACTGTATTCCTATTTCAATAAAAAATATGCAGCCTGAGGGACTGGACCGTCTTGGTGTTCATATCAAGAATTTCCGCCTGCTGAATGAGCAGATCTGACAAATTATTCTAATGTTTATGTGGATTTTCGTTTTAATGTAGGAGGGGATAACCACAGAAAAATCCCTACTCCTCCGCACGGAGCTATGGCGGAAATAAAACGATCAGTAAACAACAAGATTGGAGAGATTTTGTGCTGAGAAATTTGGGTTTTTGCTAAATTTATTGAAGCTACTGCTGCTAGAATTAGACCAAACTGCATTTAAATTGCTTTTAAAGATAGAAATCTCCCAATTAAAGCACACAACATTCAGCTTGGTTATTAAATGCAAGATACATTAAAGAGATGAACACACTGTAATGATCCCAAACCATCGTACTAATTCACAGAAAAATTAGCTCTATTTGTGCCACCAGCAGCACATTCCAAGCACGGTTGGGCATGGGGAAGTTAAAATTTAATTTGCATCACTTGAGCAGCCAAAAACACACCCTGTTTAACAGTAATTTTAAGATGGCAGAGGCGCCGTCAGAGTATGACAACATTAAAATGTGAGAGGCAAAACAGAGTCGGGAAATCACAAGCGCCACAAGCTGAGAGGGAAACGAGCTCGGCAACGCTGCAGCCCTGCCGAGGCATTCACTTTCTTCCTGTTCTCTCTTTTTTGAGTTTCCTCGTACTTTTCTCCGGTGGCATTCAGCCAGTCTTTGCGCTCTCAGTCTCTTTAAGATCCTCCTCCTCCCTCCAGCCTTTTCCTCGTTCAGCCCTCATCCTGAAATGTTTATGTATTTATTTTTCAAATGAATTTTTAAACACTAATCTGTTTTCTTTTGCTTTTCGCTGCTAAACAGATTTTCACGTGGATGATACGGGGCAGAGTGTGACATGTGAGGCATTTCGCTCTCAGCCTGTTTCCAGTCTGAGACACACTGATTAGTGAAAAACACAACTCAATTAGAGGCAGGAGCACTGAAAGTCATCTCCCTTTACTCCTTTCCCCTCTCTGCACACCTTAAGGGGTTAATTGTCTCTCTTTACTTGGCCATGCTTGGCTTAAAAGAGAATATTGATCACATGTAAAAGCTTAGAAGGCAGCCTATAGTATGTTTTCTTAATACTAGAGGCTCTATTCAGCAATGTTTATGTTTGTACCTGCTGCTTCGCTAAAATATACAAGAGGATAGCAGCAATCTATATGTATAAAGTGTGCGAATCATAAAACACTTAGAAGAAGAGAAGAGGCGATGCAAGAACTGTGAAGAAGGTGAAAAGCTATTCCATGCAAAGAAACGCAATCTTGACTGTAATCACTGCAATTTACTTCAGAGCTTGCTGTAAAATGTGGTTAAAAGACACCTGTTTTCGTGCTTTCTGATGATCGACAGATGGTGTCAGTAACGTTTTAAGCGATGTAGCGAAGCCGTACCAAAAGGCAGGTAAGAAGATGAATACTAGCCAATTTAAACTCCAAATGTAATTAATGCAGTGTTTTTTCGAAAAAATTCACGGTAATGAGGAAATGTTTTTAAGATAAGGGAAATTCAGTCAGTTTGTTTAAGTGTTTTGCTGAGAATCGCTGACTGTAAACTGTGTTTCATCTGAAAGATTATTCTAATAAGGAAGTGAGCCAAGTCACCTCTTATCTTAGCTTCCAACCGTTATATTCTGAAGTGTTGTCAATAAAAAAAAAGCTGGCTAATAATTAACACACTATTCCTCTGTGGAGAAAAACAACCACCCACACACACACTTCCACAGGTGAGGTCAGCCTCAGCTCTGAGCTCACGCTTCCAGCCACCTGACAGAGAGCTGGCACCATGTGTTTGTGTGCATGTGCGAGTGTACAGTCCACGACCATGCAGCTATTTGAAGCCAATAATCTGCCTCTTGATCTCTGGCCTTCGACTTGCCAATTCTAAGCTTGTGTTTCTCTATCGGGCCGCAGCCGAGGTGTAAAACGTATAATCTGGAAAGTGCTACATGTACAGGCTGAGGGCACAACGAAGCCTGTATAAGTGGCATTCCTGTGTTTAAGTCTTGAGTCGCATCAGTCCAAAGAAATGCAGCCAGATGGAGCAACGACAGACAGATACAGTAACCCAGGAGGGCTCTATGTGAGGCTCACAATTCCTGTTCTCGGTGACCTGGCAAGATCTACTGCTAGCAAGCCTCATCTGTAAGGGGCCATGCAGCCATGACCTGGTCCGTAATCAAATATTACTCATAATCCTTCCTGTCTAACTTGGCCCGGCTCTGCCAATCAGACCGCACATAGTTTGTCATGTGACAGAGACTGATGACGGCCCCGTTGACCCAATCAGACAAGACACCGGTTCAGCACCATTTATTGTTCACTTTCTGACACCGTTCTGCTATTTCTCAGACAGACACACACACTCCAGTCCTCGGTGCTATTAAATTTTCTACCCTAACCTCTGCCCCTCTATCTATTCCTTAACGCTGCCATTGCCCCCCCCTTTATCCCCAGTGCAAAGCTTCGGGCTTATGAGCAAAATCAATCATAATTTTTTGCAGCCTATGTAAGACACTTTACTGCCTCATCGACCTGGTAACAATGAAAAATTATTTAAAAAACACAGCTTGACAGCACAATGAAAAACGTGGCAGAGCGCTGAGATAACAGTGAAGTGAAATTAGGTGGTATGAAATTACAATACATCACATATTCGCTCTAGACACACACAAGGGGTTGAATCAGGGCAACCGAGGAGGAGGAGGGGGCGTATGGTTGTTGTGGCGTGTACAGATTACAGCAACTACGTTCTTCTGACTAACAGCTTCACTCTGAGCAGGGGTTGAGAGGACAAACACTGCTGTGGTAGAAGATATTTGCTGGGCAGTAACACTACGGGATGAGAAGCTCTCCACTACTCCACAGGGCTCTGGGGTTCACTGCCACGTTACTGCACAGGGGTGGTCTGGGCTTTACCAACTCACAGGAGGGGTGGGTGTGGATTACACCATCCAGACAGTCACCCACCTGCACCAGTCCCCAGATAGAGAATAGGGAGACAGCGGCCCTGTTTTCTCTGACAAAGGGGACGGACAGCGGTCCAAGTCGCTGTCCTCATCCATATAGCACAGCGGGGCTAGAAGAGCACCCGGCCCGGCCGCAGTGACTGTTTCTGGGGTCGCCAGTTGCTCTGTCCCCTTTGGAGCCGGTCTGGGCTGGTCCTCCTCAAACACGTCGTCATCTCCCAGCAGATCCTCGGGGGGGAAACCTGACTCACTGCCTTCCAGCAGGGCACTAGAGGACTTGGCGATGTGGAGATGGGAGGCGTAGCTGCCCAGCTCAGAGAATTGCATGCTGGCCGAAGTGGAGGATTGAGAGAAGGGAAGAAGGAGACGGAGGAAGTTGGAGCTTGGAGGGTGATGAGGGTGGAGGTGGGTGACGGAGAGAGGAGGCAGAGGGGTGCCAGTGGCAGGGTCGGACGGGGAACAATTGGCGGGAGGGATGCCCAGCATGTATTTGTAGTTGTTGGTGAAGGAGGGGACGAGGTGGGGGTGGGTGCGTGTTGAGAAGTCTGGATTCGGGCTCTGCTGTGTTTGGGCTGCGGGCAGTTTGCCGTTGAGCGTGTGCGCCCTTCGATCTGAGTCGGGAAGCCGAGCAGGCTCGGGCTTCAGCTCCAGCTCTCCCTCGGAGCATGTTCGATCTATGAAGTGCAGGCCGCGGCAAAGACTGTCCACGCGTTGGCCCACGTCGTTCAGAGACACTGAGAACCTGAGCGAGCTGTGGGGCCGGATGTTGACAGAGGACGGGCGGAGCAGAGAGAGCCAGTCTCGTTGTTTGGCGTGTTTGGAAGCCAGCAGGGCGTCTGTGCAGAGCGTGGTGACTGAAATACCTCCTGAACCTTGACAGGTTTTACCGTTAGAATTCAACAGAACCACTGCAGTCTGCTTTTGAGTGTCCTGATCCTGACTGCTGTTGTGTTTGTGTGTGTTTATGAAAAAGGAGCACGTGATTGAAGATATTGGTAAAAGGAAAGCAGGAGAAGGTATGGGAAAAGACAAAAAAGAGAAATGGAAAAGACATCATGCATTTGAAAATAAAGGAATCTGATAAAAGAGATACATGCTTGTGGGGGCTTTGTCTCTGCATGAAACACTGGATGATCCATTAAATCTGTTTTATAGCTGCTTACATGCAACCAAGGCTGCTCCCCACAGTGCTCAAGGATAAAGTGTAAACCAACATCCCCCAATGATAAGATGCTTCACCAGTAATAGAATGATAAATAGATTCAATTTATAGTCCTCAGGTGTTCATATCACCGTGGACACAAACTACTGATTCACTGGCATGATTTGAGGTTGAAGCGCTTTGTACCTGCAGATGTCCTGGCTCGAGGGGGAAACCGACGTCCTCGAGAAACTGCATGGAGCGTTGACTGAAGTCGGGCTCCCCGCCTGAGGACCAAACACACAAAAAAAGGTCATTTAGGACAGAAAGTACAATCATGAGACTTCTAAGTAAAAGCCCGCGGTGAAATAAATACTGTATTATTCAACGAGCGGGATCAAATCACATTTCCTGTGATGGCAGCAACGGTCCTGTGTGGTGAGAGCGATCAGGTTGTCAGCGCCCGATTCTGATCTTTACAGAAGGAGTGAAAGCACGTTGCATACTGATGCACAGGATGATGAAAAGGAAAAACACAATACTGGCAGTTAATCTATCTGATTACAGCTGTGCCAGGCAAAATCTGTCTCAGTTCGTCACAGAGCCAGCAAAACACCAGGCGACCACGAAGAGAAGTGCCGAACAGACAGAGGAAGAGTTATGAAGAATGAGGCAGAGAGAAAAGCACAGCTGGAGGACGTGAGGCTGCAGAAACTTGCACATCTTCCACAGAGAATTTTTAAAAAGATGCACCTGCAGGTGCAAGACTGTTGTAATAAAAAACACCTTCAGCATCATCTAGTGATATTTACTTTACACAATGACATGGTGAGGAATACCTAAAAATGGTCTTGGATTTTAAAGGAAACTTCTATTTTATTACACCCCAGGTTTCATTTACAAAATGTTTCTACATGACAGGACAGAGCCAGAAACACAAGCAGTCAGACACTCATACTGGTAATAAACAAGCCAGGATTATCAAATTTATTTGCAAGAAAATAATGGAAGCGAAAAGACCTGAAATACCTGTAATACAGCTGCCTTCATGCATCACTGGCAGAATATAAAGAACAGGAAAACCTCCTTTTCTTCTAATGTAACAGAGCTCTGGCGTTACTCCGGGATACTAATGTAAATTTGTTACTTTTGTGATGAAACAAGTTATAAATTGTGCATCTCCTTGTAACCCTCTGAACCTCAAAATCTGCCAGTGCATGTTAGAAATCAAAATACACTTTATCAGAACCAAATTGTAAAAACAAAAAGAATGGTCATATTTTGAACTGTCCAGTGGTCTTGATGTAATAATCTTTGGTGTGCCGTTTTATTAGAAAACTTAAGCAAATCCAAGCTCAATTTTTTTTTTTTAAATTTAAAAAAATGCAGAAAAACCCCCAGTTTGAATTAATCAGATTTAGCAAAACGAAAAAAACAAACAAACAAACATTCTGCACTCAGAGACTTTTTAACTGAACTGGGCTGAACTGCAGGCAGGGCTTACACAGATAGAAAAACATCTGTAGTACGTACAGTCACTAGTTTTTCTTCCTGTATCAGTTACACATGTAAACACTTGTTTTGTTTTCCATTTTTGTAAATAAATAATCCAATAAATGTAACATTCTTTGTATAATTTATGGCATTGTACTTTAAAAAAAATCCAAAGTCAATCCATTTTTGAATTGCCTCTGCCTCTAGCCATGGTTGTGCTGTTTTCATAGAGGTGCAGGACTTCATATTGCAGTGAAAATGAGCCCACAGGAAGTCGAATTTGTGACAGGACCAAAAAAAACAAACAACAACCCAGAAACTGCTTTAAGTTGAGAGGGTTAAATTAGCAGAAACAACAGGATCAGTGTTAATAGGATGCTATTTAGATGTAACTGCCAGGATTTGTGGCACCGAAGCCTTCTCACCGCTGACTTACTGTCATCTCTGTAGGTGTTTTTTTATCGAGCCTCTAGCTTCATATTTAGCACAAATGTGTTGTTAATCTCCTTGTGTAACTCGCGACGAGAAAGCAATTGGGAATATTTCCTAAATGTCAGAAGATTTCCTCAACAATTCATCCCAACGCTCTTCACAGGGGCAGCTACAGACCGGGAGCAGAAAGAATGGATCAGATAGTGTTTGGGTTGCTAGCGTAAAGACACGGGGGGTCTGGTAATTTCAGCAAGAAACTAATTACCTATTGATTTTATTTCTAACTAAGGGAAAATTTATAGCTTGTGGCCTGACACCAATCAATAGAAAAATTCAATGTCCAGCTTTGCCCTTCAGCCTGTTTATCTGTCTGCACGTGAACAGCACTGCTTCTCTTTAACCAATTTTTTTCCACTTGCACACAAAAGCCCAAAACACGATGTCCTTCTCATTTGTTGAGTTGTTTTTAATAGTTCATTAAAGGTTGTAGACTCGCTAAATCTTTAATTTCCTATATGTCTGTTATTTAATGTTGCAGTCTTACGTTAATAGCTAACTTTCAAGGCTTCTGCAGAAGTTTGGGAGATAAATGTGAAAAGCTTTGAGATGTGGATGAGAGATAAAAAGACGCATGCATTTTCATTTTGCAAGTGCGTTTCACTACACAGCTGGAACACACCCCTTTAGCTCTACGCTTCAACAACGAGAAACTGATGACAAGAATAGCTCAAATGAAATCCAGATGCGGACTGATAATAAAAAAAAAAGAGGTAGGAGAGGTAGATCCAGATGATCTTTATTCATTTCCCACTGTTAATCATCCGCACTGTCATCTCGTGCATGTTGGCCAACAGATAACCACCTCTGTCTCCCGGCAGTGTGATGATAACAGAGTCGAGGTAGTAATGATTAAGTTCCAGTTAACAGCCTGTGTGACTCTTCAGACTTCTATTAAACATCTGCTCTCTGAGAACAGTCCTCTCTTGTGATGAGGACCTTTGATGAGTGAGTGAGTGAGTGAGTGCCGGCATTAATGGATAACTGAACCACCGCAGGCAGAAACGGCTGAAAAAGGCCTTTGACACTTGCCACGTTCTACTTTAGAACTTCTAAACTGCACATTTACACTTAAGTGTAGCCATTTAGTTGTGGTTCTTATGTGCTAATTAGATATAATCCACATCGTCTTCACTCTAATGAACACCTGTTTGTATTGTGTGCCGAAACAATCCCCCATTTCATTATCATAACTACTTATTTAACCTCTCTCCTTGAGCACACTGCTTAAATTATCCTTTCCTCTGCTTGTTAGACCTTCTCTTATCCCTCAAACGCCACCTTTCTCACACCTCCCATCGTCTCTACCTCTATTCTTCTTTTACAGCCTCTACCCGGTGCGTTTTCTAACCGCCGGGGCCTTTCACAGAATAACCTTTAAAATCCAACAGCAGCGATGAATCACCGGCTCACTGTGAGAAGCTCATAACGAGCCAGACAGACGATGTGAATGGACCAGATGTTGAAGAGACGCCGACAGAAAAGCAAATGCGGAAGATGAGCATAAAAGCTCGCCCTTGATCTGACGCTAAACTTTACTCGTCCTCATCATCACCTTCATGTCACAATCTTATCTGACCTTTAACATATTTATTATTATTGCTCAGAATTGTTGTATTTGATTAAGCAATCACAAATCAAGGTTCGCTTATCAGCTTTTTGACATGCAATGCGGTTAACAAGATAGTACGAGGACTTTGTTACAGCTGTTCTGTCAAACTAATGTTTCCAAGGTCAAAAATGAAGAAGTTGTTGTTGTTGACATTTTGGAAAATGGGTTTATTATCTGCTTGCTGAGGATTAGAGGAGAAGATCAATACCACTGTGAGGTCTGTGCAATATACACTGAAGAAAACTATAAATGAGGTTATCTTTTCTGACTCAGGGAAAAGTTTAAAATCTAATTTCTATTGTTATTGTTAGAAACCTATTAATCTGGCTGGTTGTGCACAAAAAGTTAAAGGGGGTGACAACTGGTGACTAATTTACCACCATTGAGTTAATCCACACTGTAGTCAGGTGTGGCTTTAGAGGACGGTGATGAGACATCGTGACCAGAGTACAGACACTCCTATAAAACGCCACCTTAAAATCCAGCTTTATTCAAATGACTCGATGCCACAGATGACAAGAGAAAGACAAGGACATGCTGCTGGATGCTGGGATGTTAGTTGGCGCTGTAGCCACTTGAAATGTCCACAACTCCACCATTTGTCATCTAAGAAACCCTTTTTCTCTGGATGGACGCGTGTCTGCCAACTTCACCGAACCCTTCACTCTAAAAACGAATGTAAAGGCTCAACTAGAAAAATACAGTTTGCATCAGTGTTTTTGAAATTTTCTCACTCGTATTCTAGGAGCTGAAATCCTGAACTTAAGATGGACAAAAAGGAAGTTATCACACAGTATTAGGTTGGTGTAATTACCAACATCATTATGTCAACACATCTCCTCAAAACAGTGTTTGCAACTTAAAAGGCTTATCTACATTTAAAATGTTTTTTAATGTTTTTTTATTTTTATCTTACAATCATGTATTTAATTAAATGGTGGCCTCTTGAATTACTTTTTTTGTGTTCAGGATAAGTGGCACAACACTTCACAAGCAGCATCAACAACCTCATTGACTCACTGACAGATCACTTGTTGCTGACTTGTGATTTCTGGTCTCTGATCCCAATCAGTTTGCCCATTTTCATATCCAAAACACTGCATACTTGCTTGTTTCATGATGTACCTTTCGTTGCAGAGATGCCAAGTGTTGGAAGAACTAATACTTATTCCCCTAGGTTAACATAATGGATAGAATTAGTTAAATTACAAGCTGCATTTAGATTTTTAACATGAAGTTAAAGCCAGCAGCCATTCAGTTTATGACCTTATAAACCAATAAATATTACTGCTGAGGTCGTTTCTCAAGCAGCATTATGTAAACATTTTTAAATTCACCTTGTAATCAGCAACATTTTTTATTATGTTATTGCACCTGCAGTATATTTTTACATAATTCTCTCCTGCTGACTCATTCCCTTTCATTTACAGTCTCTGCATGACTCTCACATGCTGCTTATGAAACAGTTATGCATTTTATACCCCAGTAATATACAGTAAGTGTCATGATATGCCAAGCTCAGTGATACCATCAAGCAAAAACATGGGATTGTGCCGTCAGTGCTGAAAAATATTCAAAAACTCTATCATCAGCAGTAGAGACATGCAGAGACTTTAAGTCAAACACCAGACGGAGGGAGTAAACGGTTCAAGAGGAAAAGCCAGCTACAGTGATTATTCACCAGTAAGGCATATAATCAAAGAATTATTAACTAGAAACAAATCTGCAAAATTCAATCAACGACCAAATCTCTTGAAGCAGGAAAGTCCAGTGTCAGCTAAAGGTGTTATTTTTCATGAGCTACTCCATGAAATGAAAGTCACACTGTGTAATAAAAAAAGTTATCTTCTTTTTGTATTCAGATACTACAAACACATTACAGCCTTAATCACAGTGATTCGGTAGCAGCAGGTTGTGCAGGAGGTCCGCTGGAAAGCTGATAGATTTGATTGGCCAATCATTTCTCTGGCACTTGAGAATATCGTAAATCACGGCCATCCATCTGCTTCAGAGGGACCTCATGTGAGCTGCAGAAACTGGCAATCAGCGCAGTTGCTTCAACTCTTGGAGCCGCTTCAAAGCGGCAGCGCCTGACTTTGAACACTATATACTGCTTTATCTTGTTAATATTACTAAACTTACCTTTCTTTACTACAATCACTTTGTGGTAAAAGGATGGTTCTTTAATGATATATTTGGATACGTTTAAAGAAACTGTCCCTTCACAAAATAGTTGATGAAAGAAGATGAAATACAGTCCCATGTTTACAACTTTGGAGCTTCATTTCATTGGACAACTCAAGACATTTGCATGATTACAATTGGTTGTGTGAGGGATAAAATTTTGTAGACTGAAAAATAACACTATACACCGATCAGCCACAACATTATGACCACTGACAGGTGAAGTGAATAGCACTGATCATATTGGTACTATGTGGTGTTCTGCTGGAAAACCTTGGATTTTGCCATCCGTGTTGATGAGACTTAGACACCCAAATAAACATTGTCCCAGAACAAGCACACGCCCTCATGCAAATGGAAATCCCACATGTCTCTGGCCTACCCCTGCAGGAAAATGCCCCCCACCACATGGCAAAAACATCAAACAATCAGGAACATCTTGAGGAACATGACAATGGCCCAAGATGTTGATTTGACCTCCAAACTTCCTAGACCCCATTCTGATCAAGCATCAACAGGATTCAGTGGAACAAGTTGGACTGACAG
>OMNN01052364.1:0-10259 GCA_900302755.1 Chromis chromis
CACACACACACACACACACACACACACACACACACACACACACACACACACACACACACACACACACACACACAACCCCCTGGCTCATCCCTCTTTGTAAATGGTCCCTGTCCTCTGTGTCCTCATAGGAAATCTAACTGGATTGCAGACAGGATGAAGAAGCTAATCAAACCCCGGGGAGGAGGAAGAGAGGGACGCGCCCTCTTCACCGCCGCGGGCAGCGTGGAAAACTTGGCCGACAGCACTGAATTTACATCAGACACACACACACCTCAGCCTGGTGAGACCACACACACACACACGCACACATACACACACACAGAGGCCAACACACTACGCCTCATTCTCACACCGACAAACACACAAACACCAGCCGACTGGTTTTCACAAAGATATGCTCACATGCTCACCCTATCAAGCGAGGCTACAGGCATGCATACAAATCATCTCATGACTACCAAGTGTGGTCGGCATTGATACCACTCCCTTCTCCTTAGATCTCTCCCTGTAGAGTGCCAAGACTCACTGAAGCCGGCTTTCTCTGCTAACCACATGTTGAAAGGAGAAGATTCGCGAGGCTTCATTCTCTTTTTATGCATTTACTGACTGAGAGTCTGTAGAAAAACTCTCTGCAGACATTTTCAAAGCCTGGATTTAAGCCCCAACCTGCATTCTTGATATGTTTTCTCTCTTTCTGACATACTAATATTGTCGCTCATTTAATTTTATTTTCCCTTGCATGGTGTTTTCTATTATCCCCCTTAAAACCTTGATCTCCTAAACGTGGGGGGTCTTTCTGTTTTCTTGACAAGAGAACTGCTGTTTTTCATTGAGTCTGTATCCCAGAGAGAGACTTGATCTCCCATCTACACAACAAGCAGAAGAAGCATAAAATCTCTCCAAAGTGGAGAACCAGCTAAGACATTTCCCACAAATTCAGCTTCTTGCTGTTTTATATATTTGAGGTGACATTTTCCCATGGACATTTAACCCTGAAATTAAAGTGCGTCATCACTGTTTAACATAACATACTGTTAGATAGTTGAATATAAAGGTCAGGCATATATCCATGCTAAGCCCCTTAGTGAACTAATTTGCAATGCATTTTCTAAATATATCTATATTTTACTATATTTATGCTTTTTAATAAACTCAGATATAACAACATTTATAACTGTGTTAGACCATGTTGCAGGCACATGTTCGAGTGAGCACACATTATACTGCATAAGAACAAAACAAGTGAACTCTTGCACCCTGTGAGCACTGAATTCATTGAAAATGCCTGTAGCACGAGCAAAAACATACATAATGGTACATTATGTTGTTTCTTCAATACTGTTAGTGCTGACAATATGCAGGAGTTCTCTGCAGGATATATAGGATATTTTAAAGGTTTTATGAATGTATATTTGTCAATTATTCCAACTTTTCCCATGAAGATAAATTAAATAATAACCAATTTTAAATAAAAGAAACTAATAAATAATAAAAACTTACTTTCTGCTCATCAGTTCAACATTGTAGTCGTCATAATATATGTTATAAACCAGTTATTCATTTTATATACTATAAATGTTAAACAGGAGGATTTAAAGTAAGCATTACTGAGTTCAGCAGCATTCTTCCTTCTCCTGTGCATCTGTTACAAATGGACAAATTGATAAAGGCAAAGAAATCTAATTATGAAAAACAGCTACATTTCAAATAAACATAATGTATTACATTTATGTAATAAATAGTTGTTTATACAAAGATACTGACAAAGATACTGTCTGATACAAAGCATTTGCAGTTAGCTGTTTATATACTAGCTAAATAATTGGTACATCTGAGGTTTAAAATGAAGCACTTATTTTTTTTGTGCTTTTCTGCTTCAGATATCAAACCACCACTCTATGATTAATGGCAGTCCAGCTCTACCACCTGAGCCACAGTTACCACATTTCTACCATTTATTTCTGCCTTGGCCTGAGAGTCACCAAAACGGCATTTGCGCTGGAAGAAAAGTTGAACCTTCTTTTGTGCTGTAAACCAATCAGACTGATTTATCCAATCTGGTGGCATGAAGTGAAAAACACTGAAAACCATCATGCGCTGGGTCTTGTATGCTAATGATACTCATATCATTAATTAACCAATAATTTACTGATAATAACACATTATCACCAGGAACATTATACTTACTTTGTAAAAACAGATCACCATTTGTCAGCCATTAATTAATTTCATACTGTTTCAGACCCCCGCAGTGCTCCGGTGTCTCCTTCTCCCTTGAGAAAAGCTCAATCCCAGACAGAGCCGGACATCTCGCTCCCTGGGACCCCCGCAACACGCTCCGGCTCCGGGGGCCGTCGTAAGCTGGGATCCCGTCATGGGTGGGGGCTAGGTTTGGCCAGAGGAGGCTCTGGAGTTTCCCAATCCTTTAGTCCCGGCGACCAGAAGACACATCCACGCCTGAGGCTACGTTCCAGCCAGAACAACTCGACTGTCCTCTGGGAGGGACAGAGAAGTGAAAGAAATGCACCTCAGGAGGCAGAAGCACCGCCGAGCGGTCCGGAGGCTGCTGAGGAGGACGAAGGGAGAGGTGAGGATGAGAAAGTGGAATGAGGAAGATCATGTCTATACAACTTTCAGAAATGTCCAGCTGTAAAATAAGGAAGATAATGGAAGGATTATTTTGCAAGAAAAGTTCATTACTTTGAAAAGAAAAAAAAAAAAGACTGTCATAAACGATGTGATTGCAACTGAGCTATGTGAACCGATAGAAAGATCTATGGGGTGATAAGTTAAATGTCAAGCTGGATAACTGTAAAGTAAAACTGTGCCTGGAGTGATCATAACATCTACAATCACTCTGAAATACAGCTAATGATCTTTTTAATAAAACATGCCGGTGCCTTTTACACTGTGGTCTTCTCTGCATTTCAGACAATCAACACTCCAGTGACGACACCGTGACGGCTCCAGACACAACTACAGACTCACACTAGCTGAATTAAAACCAAAGTATTTCTATCATGTGCTCCCAGCAAACTGTTCTGATGCATCTTCCTCTATGTCTGAATATTTTAAATATAAGATCCTTCTAGTGTTTTTGAATACATGAATAAATAAACTCTTCAATCCATGATTTTCAGGCTTGCTGATTTGTGAAGTTATTAACCACCTCTCTAATCTGACCCTTACTACTACTCCATTATTACAAATCAGTTGATAAGTTACATTCATTTTATCATATACAATATCTAGCTTTATTTTTCAACTCCTACAGTGTTTTGATTGAGCACAAATGTAATATTTTTTCTTTTCCTTTTCTTTCTATTTACAACATTTTCAACACCACAGGAAACCTCTATTCATTTCCTATTATGTGCTGAAAGTCAGCACGGGTTTCTTTTGAATACATCCAATATTATCTGAACCTTAACACTATGGTCATTTCAACCCAAACTATGATCTTTTCCAAGTTTTCCAATTTTTGTGCATAAACCACAACCTGAACCACACAGGTATCAAATCAGAAAACACTTATGTATCATTCTGGATTACAAATAATATATTTTGTCGTTTAATTTGGAGGACTTCTTGACAACTTCAGATAATTAGTTAAGAGGTCTGTCTGGTTAGCTGAGAACACACTGAGCACCAGCTTTCTCAGATAATATTAGTCACTGAGTTGTTTCAGTTTGAGTTGAAATGCCCTCCTGTAGTTGGATTTATGCACTTCTGTCTTATTTGTGTCTCTAATCAGTTGCACGCATTACTGGCCAAATTCTATCAATGCTTGTCTTTATGAGCAAAATACTGCAGAATGTGTTGTTAATGATAATGTGAACAATGACTAACCTGAAAAGAAAGGTTTTGATGAAGGCATCATCTCGATTTTAAAATTTGTTGAACTGGAACCATCCATCCATTATCTATACACCGCTTAATCCTCTGTATTGTCGTGGGGGGGCTGGAGCCTATCCCAGCCGACTCGGGTGAAGGCAGGGGACATGCTGGACAGAACGCCAGTCTATCACCGGGCTACACATAGAGACAAACAACCAAACACACTCTCATTCACACCTACAGAGAATTTAGAATAATCAATACACCTCAGCTTGTTTTTGGACTGTGGGAGGAAGCTGGAGAACCTGGTGAAAACCCACGCTGCACAGGGAGAACATACAAACTCCACACAGAAAGATTCCAGGCGTCCTAACCTGGACATGAACCGGGGATCTTCTAGCTGTGAGGCGACGGTGCTAATAACCGAGCCGCCAGGCAGCCCTTAGCTGGAACCATACACTGTATATAAAAGATGGATGAAGCCAGTATGAAAGTGTCTTAAAACTGCATTCTTTCTAATGGTCAGCAGGGGGCGTCTCCTCAGGTTGCAAAAAGAAGTCAAATTGTATGAAAGTCTATGAGAAAATGATTCTACTTTTCATTCAATTTGTTACCTCAGTAAAGATTTTCCTAATGAGTTTATGGTCTCAAACAATAGGTTCAAATCTCCTTTAATACAACATGATGTTCATTTTGTAAATTATGCTCCTATTTAGAGTAAAATAGATGATAAAGCAGCGCATGTTTTAGGGCGTGGCTGCCTTGTGATTGATTGTGTCTGAAGATGGCAACCACAGACCAATGATCATGGTAGCTACGTCCATCTTGAATAAACAGTGTCGGACTGCACATACATAAATAGAACATGACACCAATATATATATTTTTTTTTTCAACTTTCAAAATCAACTAGTGAAATATGAACAAAAATACGTGATGTACCCAATCTGCTGCATTTGTAGTTTTCTTATAAAGGAGCTGTAGGGTGTTAATGCCCACAAAGTAAACGTTTAAAATATATACTATACCAGTACTATAAGCAGTAGTATTTAAAGCATTTTATCCAACAAACTAACACTAAAAAAGTTGTCTCTGTAACTACTTGGAATTTCAATGTTTCTGCTCCCATAACTTCATCTTTAAATGCACATTGTGTCTTCATCAAGGACTAACTTATCAGAGGTTAAAGTAAAACGATCATTTATTTACAACGGTACTTTATACTCTCCATTTTAATTGTTAGCATTATTAATTGATGTGTTCAGTTGTATTTTGATGTAACCTTTTACCAAACTCTTGTCAGTTTCAAGGCTCCATATTCGCTGTGTAAATCCCTCATCAGACACTCAAACAGCAGCTCTGTGATGCGAGTGGAGCCACTTAATTACAGACGCCTGCAGAATATCAGTGCAGATTTCATGAGGCGCATCATATATAACACATATGTAGCTCAGCTGTGGAGGAAAGTAGAAGTAAAAGCCCTCATATGCAAATTTCTCTTGAGAATTAAAGTTCAGTGCTTCATCTCGTCTTTCATAAACCTTTACAGGATTAACTAAAAATGTTCGGTGTTCCTGCTGTTCCTCCTGATCGCCTCTTCTTGAAGTTGGCTCGCTCAAAGTAAAAAAGAAAAAAGTATGACTTCTAAAAGCTGATCACATTTTTTATGAGACATGCTGTAAGGTAAAAAAGGAAAGATACCAGGGCGCATAAAGCCTTGAATATTAGCTCTGAAACAAGGTGAACCAGAAGTATAAAGATTCCAGCCGCAAAAATGCAAGATTTAAGTTAAGAGCAGAGAAAAAAAAAAGATCAAGTCATCTTCAATCCAGTTTCACTCTGAGGGTCAGATTTATGCAGGAGGAAAAGTAAATACATAAATCTTATTATAAACCTCCTTGTAACCCCCGGATCTTATCTGTGTACAGCAGGATAAACACAGAGAAGCCCCACCATCTGCCTCACATACGGTTGAAAATCTCATTTCATTTCAGGGGTTCCTGTGTAAATCCAGCCATTGATCTAATGGCAAATGATGTGCACTGGCGCTTTAACGAGAGTCCTCTTTATCTTCTTTCACTGTTGCACCAAATGGTGTCAGTGTAGAGCCGGCCAGGCCTCTGTCAACAGACAGACAGACAGAGGGATGAAGAGGGGGGAATTAGAATGCAGCTTTCAAAATGAGCAGACCTGAGAGTTCATCATGAAGCTAAAAGGGCCCTCTTAGAAGACAAGCAGCTTCCAAAGAGCCTCTGCCTCCCAGATTAGGACGAGGATACGTCAGCATTTCTGTTGGGGCTGCTTTTTTTTTCGAGTGCAGAAGACAACGCTGAGGATAATAGCAGGCCGTAGCTCTGTCTCTCCAGCCAGCCCTCCCCAAACACACATCCTGAATTATGATTTGCAAATGACAAATGGATCGCTAATACAATTCATGAATTATGTAGTTGTCATGGTGACATTAATCAAAAAGCAGGCCCCTTCTCTCGGCTCCGAACATTGTGTTTGTGGAATTGAGATGCATGACGGGGGCTGCACACCGAGCCGCCTGAGTGAGCGCAGGGCAAAGCGATAGCAAGATATTGGTTCTGCCAGTCACTCAGAGGCTTATTATGAGTGCAATGCAACAATCACACGCCCTCAGGCACATAGACAGACAGCGCCCACAGACAAAAAGTGAAGGGTAAGGCTTTAAATTCTCAACAGTGGAGCCTTGTGAGAGCGTTCACAGATTATTTTTCTCCATTTAAAAAGCTTGGCGCATTATCAAAATAAATTCTTAAAGAAAGGCCACTCAAACATGAGAATGAATAAAAAAGCAGGTGTGAGATCCATTTGTAGTTTGACCCTTGTTTATTCATTGAAGTCTCTCTCTGAAATAAACCAGCAATTTGAAAGAAAGTTTGTCCCTGTGGGCATAACAAGCAGCAGCAACACAAAATCAGCCCCCCCCAAAAAAAAGCCTTGGAGAAAAAAAATGTGAAAAGAAAGTCTGTGCCACAAAATGAGTGATTAAGTGCCATCTCCATCCCTGATTCCTAAAGCGATGAATGATGGATGGCTGCCTTGGCTGACATCACGGTTGGATCTCAAGAGTCTGCTCTGCTGCTTAATTATTGAGCACCTGAGGGGTGTAACTCTATCAGCAGAAATCACTTTTTCAACCCTCCTTTTCGATGTTTTTGGCCATCCTCCTCTTGTAAAGACCTCTGTCTCTCTTTCCTCTTTCTCAGTGAAGGCCTTTCTTCTGTTTTTCTAACAAGGCAGACTCTCTCCACCTCTGTGGCCTGCATATGACTTTCCTCATCACCCCTCTCTGCCCATTTACCTCCAGTCCTGGCCCGAGCACTGAAATTTTAATGACTGTGTCTTACTAAAGAGTCTCCAGCGACCAAAAACCCTCGCTTAAACCACTTAGTCCACTGACTGAACAGGCTAGGCATCCTTAGAGGTGCATTACGCTTTTGTTTGAGACAAAATTTTTGCAACTGTCAACTGAATTCAAATCAAGCTGTTTTCCGATCTACCCAGGCTTGTTTCTGCAGTCTGGCTGATTTAGAAACAGCACACAGCACTGAAAGCTTCACTTTGGGTTAATAGCAAGTTATAATTCATGGATTGTTGTGAGGCGCTTTCTCCCGGCAGAGGCCCCCTGGTTGGGCAGGGACCGAGACAAGAGAGCGACGAGGTGATCTTTGATCGAGAAGTGGTGGTGTAATTCAATTAATTATATTTTGCTCCAGGCAACAGAAGTCTGGGAGGGGATCATTGAGAGGGAACACAATGCAGCTAGGTGGAGAAATAACAAGTAAGTGGAGTGTGTGAGCACACACACCGGCTGACCCTGCAACCTCGCCTCCTCACAAAACTGTCAGAATCTCAGTGCTTTCACCGGGGCTTTTACTCAATGAGGTTAGCCCAAAGGTGAGTCTGTTCATCTATAACTTCCCCCCGTCTGCCTGCATCCATCCCTCCATCCCTTCTTTTTTTACCTCTTACTCCCCCTTCTCCTTTATTTCATCATCCTCACCCCTCTCTCTCTCTCTCTCTCTCTGCTTCATTCAGGATCCTTCCTGCTCACAGTTTGTCCCTGCTGCTCCCCTTCTCCCTTCCTCCCTCCTCCTCCTCCTCCCCATGCACTCCCTTTCTCTCCCCTAGTGTATTAAGGGGCTTTGACGCTCTCAGTAAAAGCTGATTTATTCTCTGGGTGGTATCGATCGGTTTCTGCATTAAAGATTATAATTCATTACCCCGTCCCCTTTTAATACATTAAACACTCAAAATAAAAATAAAACAGCCCTCCACACCACCACCACCACCAGACTTTTGGTGTCCCGAGGGTGCGGGAAAACACTCTTGTCGAGACGTCCGTTCTGTCGTCCGGGTCCCCGAGCTCCACCTGTGTGTGTTTGTGTGTGTGTGTTACTGACTCAGACAGAGAGATACTCAGAGGAACACACTCCTCCCTCCATGCTCAGACTCGTGCAGTCGGATACACATGGATTCTCAGGCAAACACAAACGCATTGTAACAAACACAATGACAAATCACAGACTGCGGAGGTCAGTAGATATGATAGAAAGAGCTGCGATAATTAACCCATTCAAAAAATTGATCAGCAGCTATTTTGAGAATTAACTGATCGTTCATAAAGGCAAAAATATCAACTGTTGTCTGGTTCTTCAATATGAGCATAAGCTGCTTTTCTTTGTTTTGTATCATTAAAATCAACAGGTTGTTTTGGCAAAATTAGACATTTGGGGATGGTAATATCAGCCTGGAGACATCTGTTTTCTCTTATTGAGAAAAATATCTCTACTAAATGAACTGGCGCCGCATGTGTACAGACATTTGTGGTATTTAGATGATTAATCCAAATGACTGCTACTGTCGTGTTGACTGGTATCAGCAGGTTTATATTTTGGGTTTGGAGTCATATAATTAAACAATTATTAGGTGTACCGTACATAGCTCTTCTGTAAAAAGTATTTTATTTTATTTTTATTTTATTCTTATTTATCTATTTATTTCTGCGTATATAAATGTTGTATATATGTGTGTATAAATGTCCCCCCCCCCCAGCTCTCTTAGCCCTGCACAAAAAATTCCTCTGTACCCGAACTGCGTGTGCGTGTACATATGGCAATAAAGGTCTTGAATCTTGAATCTTGAATCTTGGTGTGAAAATTGGTACAAACACACATATCCCCATCAAGATCAACTATGATAACTTCACTTCCTCATCATCATCAGGAAATACCTTAAACTGTATAAAGAAAGACATAGCAAGCAGGGATGTCACCTACTGGTTTGCATTTGAGCTGAATTGAAATCTACAGCATGTAAGGGGTGGAGAGGAGATGTGACACTTTGCAAAAGGATCCAATGACAGACCTCCATCCTGATGCTTCAGTTCACTCATTAATACTATAATAATAATAATAATAATTATTATTATTATAGTATTTCAATATTTGTACTATATATTACAGTATTCATCCACCCACATGAGTGAAGCCTGAGGTGCTGCAGTTGAACTCTCTTGGAAACCTGATAGAATGCAGACAGCATCATCAGTATGTAGCTCATTATTTAAAAACAGAGAATGGCTCAAATATTCCTGCAGAAACGATGCATTGCTATGCTTATTTAGCTATGCTTGTAGAAATTTGGGGTCAAATGTCAGTGCATCTTGTGATAAAGTCTCACAAACACATATCTTTGCTATTACCACAGACGGATCAGAGTGAGGATGTCGTCCAGTTTGTGAACCTCAGATTCGCTTCTCTGCTTTTTTGCAGAAGATGTAGTTCTGCTGGTTTCATCAGGCCGTGACCTTCAGCATGCACTGTGGCAGTTTGCGGCCGAGTGCAAAGTGTACAGGATGAGAGCCAGCACCTCCCAGTCCGAGGCCATGGTCTCTGCTTTCTGGGATTTCTGTCGAAGGCAAAAGAGTTGAATTACCTTGGGATCTTGATGGACAGATGGATTGGGACAGCATTGGCAGTTATGTGGGCATCGTACTGTACTCTGATGTGTTTCTCGTCCATGGGGTCGAAAGGAGCCAACGGAAGTGGTTGGGACATGTGATTACGATGCAGCTAGGATTAGGTTCCAACTGGGAGGAGACCCAGGGTAAACGCAGAACTCACTGGATGGACTACATACAGTATCTCATTTGGCCTGGGAACATCTCAGATCCCACAGGAGTAGCAGGAAAATGCTGCTGGATGGACAAAAAGTTATGTATATTTTCATGTCATGACTTTTTTTTATCTTGATAAAAGCAGCTGTAGATGCATAATAGGATGGCTGGATGGATGGATGGATGGATAGATGGATAGATGGATGGATGGATAGATGGATAGATAGATAGATAGATAGATGGATAGATGGATAGATAGATAGATAGATAGATTGTA
>OMNN01052367.1:0-13535 GCA_900302755.1 Chromis chromis
CAGCATGCGCCAAACTCAGAAAAGGACTACAACTATGGCGCCGTACAGTGTTGCGTGTGTATCGCTGAAACTACTCACCCTGTTATCGCTATTACAGCAAAGTATACTTCTTCTGCATTATCGCCGTGTTCACCAAACAGATATGGAAAGCTCAATACGTCACTTCATGTTCTATGTTTACATCGTATCAGATTTCTGTGCATGCCTAAAGTCCCGCCGCCAGTTTCCGTTACTCCGTCACAGCGCCACCAACCGGCCTGGCATGCGTTTTACATCGTTTTCAGTTGTTTTAGGTGAATTCGTGTGGACAGTCACTTTTACTGAAACGGCTCCGTGTGGATGGAGAACGTTTTGGAAACGATACGCGTTTCGGCTTCGTATGGACGGGGCCTAAATGTGTGTTCAGGACTGAAGCCCTTTGTGAGGGAAGATAAGCTTCTGCTGGCAAATGCTGTTTTTCTTTATCTATCTTTTATTTTTTCACATGTACCTCTGTTTAACATCTCTTCCAGTGGTTCCGCAAGCTGCACAGAAATAACCAACATTATGATTAGTAATATAATACTGTATACTACTAAAGCATTTGTGCTAACATTGAAAGATTGTGTGGAAGGCAAACTGGATGACATTTACAGTGACAGACAGAGGCAGCAGGACCAGCGTCACCTCTTGTAGTTGTTGCACACTTCTGTCGGTTTATTTCACCTCCTCTTCGCTAACACGGCCTGCAGGGTTTAGATGTTGGCACCCTTACTCTTCTTTCACATCCCTGCTTAAATCTTTTCCTACAAGTTAATATATGAGTCACGAAGTGCAGATGCCGGAGCCCACTCTCTCGCAGTTTCTTCTCATGCATGACCTCTTTCTTTCTACAAGTCTTCACCTCAGTAATTAGTGTTATTTCTGCCAGTTAGCCAGTTCCAACCCCCTTAACCTCTTTGTGTCTTGCTCTTTATACCTTTATTGTGTTACTCTCTTAGTTCCTCTTTTTGTTATTATTTATTTCATCCCACTGCCTCTGCATGGTTCTTTTTCTTTATATCAGGCGTTGCTTCGTCTTTTCTTCCCCACATTTGTTTCCTAGGAAGCCTCAGGAGAATAGGAACTTTTTTCTCCGAATCCCACGAGGCTTATTTAAGGTTCAGTATGAAGAGACAAGCAGTTAAACAGTAATGACTCATTCACACAATGGCTGTGTTATGAAAAAAACAGCTCATTATGCCTCTAAAAAACACTCCAGCCTCTACATCCCATTTTCACAAACAACTGTTACCTGCATTTACGTAATGCTTACATTTTAAGATAATGTCTCAAGCAATAAATATTTTTCTTGGTTAAGAGAGAGGTCGCTAGAAACACAACCAAACCACTTTTTTCTGCTAACTTTGCTGTCTGACAACAGAAACTAAAGGATGTATGCAACTGTGGAGTGCAACACCATGTTCTTTTTCACACATTGAAAATTGAGGCCACATTTGCACGACAAAAACTCAGAAACCATTAAAGATAAAAGCCTGCTGAATCTGCAATATTGGACATTAAAGTACATTAAATAATCTTTACATATGGGTCAGTTGATGAAGAAACTATTGATGCTGTCATGAAAAGTCCCATCTTTAAGCACACATAAACAAGAAAATGTATACTGTATGAGTCAACTAGTGAGATTTTCTGAACCATGTCACAATAATACAAAACAGAACATATACAATAGGTTTTTAACATAAAAGATTTTTTCAAGTGCAAGCTGCAGGAGAAAAGCATTGTTTTATGTGTTGACCAATACCCTTAAGTGCTGTGCATGTTCCTGTTGCAACACATCACTAAAAGTACTGCTGATATTATCATTTAACCAAATTAGAAATCGTCAGTCTAAAGCAGAGTTTTGACATTTTCATAGCATTGAATCTGAGGGTGACTTCACTGTGTATAGTTTTCTGCTCTGGTACAGTATGTCCTTATATTAAGTTTAGTGGATTAACTTGCTAAAAGCATGAAAGATGTAATGTAAAAATGTAATCTCTCTACACAAAGAATACATCTGTTCTTTTAAGTAGGGTTTTTTCGAGGTTAGTTCCTTCGCTCTCTCAGGACATTCTGGAAGTTTTTATGACTGCGCTCTTCTCACACAACAATTCCAGAAAATAACTAAATGTCACCAGCAGGTTAACGACTGTTCACAACAGTTCAGCAAAATCAGCAGACAGGCTTGTTAGACATCAATTTGTCCTGGTCGTCTTTGGCAAGACTTGACCCTTTAAGACCTGAGCCTCAAAATGTCCACTTGTTTTTTTTTTGTTTTGTTATTTTGATTTCAAAAGTGTCAGAAAATGTCCTGTGAGTGCTTGTGCTCATTGCTTGTGCCCATTTTTTCAGAAGAAACTTTCAATATCTGGCAGTTATTTACAATTTACTGCCTGTTATGAGAGTGTAATGATGGTTTAAGATGAAGAAAAACATTAAAGTGTTTTAGTGGGGAAAAAACTATGAAATTGAGCATACATGTTTTGTGTGTGTGCTTTTTTTTTAATCACACAGGGCAGCTCTCCACTCAGCTCCCTTATCTAATTTCTTTGCCTCTTTTGTGTTTTTTTCTTCCCTACCTTTTCCCCATCTTTCCCTTTCATTTCTTTTTGATTGGTCTTAGTTGACAAGCCCACACCAGATCACAAACCTTCCAAGCCTGCAGCACCGGTGGTCCCGCCCAAGAAACCCATCCCTCCTCCAGGGAAAGGCAGACCAGGAAGCATCCCACCAAAAAGGCCTGACAAGCCTCTCGCTCCCTCGCCAAACCTCAAGTAAGTACATTGTTACTGCTCATCTCTTAATCCTTTTGCTCTTCATTCGGTTTGTTTGTCCATCTATCTCCTGTGCTTATTTATTGATACAGCGTCCGTTTAAGTCCTGGTGCTTGTATATGTTTATGTTAAAAGCCACTTTAACATGAAATTATTCCAAAGAAACAGCATTTCATTAAAAGAAAACTACAGTTTCTACCACAGTGAATTCAGAAAGTATTTAAACCTCCTCAGTTTTTGCACATTTTGTGTTGTAGATTTATCTTTAAATCAATAAAATCACAATTTTTTTCCCATCAGTCTACTCTCAATAATGCACAATGACAAAGTCTGAGCATGTTTTTAGAAATTTTCTAGATTTAATAAATATCAAAAACTGGAAGAAAAAAAAAAGAAGTATTCAGACCCCTTAATTCAGTACTTTGTGGAAGCCCCTTTCACAACAGTAACTTCTTGGGTAAGTCTATTTACACTCCAGGATTTGGGCGGCTTATATCATTCTTCCTGACAGACAGATCATGTCAAGCTCTGTCAGATTGGATGGGAAGTGTCTGAACCACCATTTTTAAGTGTCTAAACAGATGTTGTGTGTTGTTTAAATCTGGGCTTTGGCTGGGCCACTCAAGTACAGTCAGAGATTTGTCCTGAAGCCACCTGTAGCTGTATTTTACTGCATTGCTCTCAGGTGGACTGTCATCTCAGTCTCAGGTTGCTACACTCTGGAGCAGGTTTTCCTCAAGGACCTCTCTATATTTGGCTACATTCAGCCTCTCAGCACTGCACTGTCTCTCTGTTCCTGCTGCCGAGAAACACCCCTATAGCATAATGATGCCACTGCCATGCTTTATCACGTTAATTGTATAAGCCATAGCCCAAGTTTTCCTTTTGGCTCATCAGACCAAAGAATTTTTTCCTCATGTAGAGTCATATAGAGTCCTGTAAATGTTGTTGCAAAATCTAAGCAGGCAGTCACATGCCTTTTGCTCAAGATGTTCTTCCAGCAAGTTCTCCCATCTCTGCAGAAAACTTCTGAAGCTCTGTTAAAGTGACAGTTGGATTTTTGGTCACCTCACTAACCAAGGACCTTCTTACTCACTTTCTCAGCTTAATCAGCCTAGGATAAGGTCCTGGTGGTTCAAAGTTCCTTTCATTTCCCAATTACTGAGCCCATTGTGTCATTTGAGGTCTGCAGAGAGTTAATTGGACTTCATTGCTTGGTTTTTGTGGGACCTGAAATACACAAGGGGGTATCTCCAGTCAATCCAGATAGCTACAGGTGGAGTCCAGTAAAATAATTGAGTTGCATGAAAAAATGTTATAATTAATTTTTGTCCATGTGATATTAAATCTGCAACACAATGAAGTGTGCAGGAAGTGAAACAATACTTTCTGAATACTTTCTGAATCCTCAGTAAACTTTAGAAAGTAATAACTGATGTCCTTTGCACAGATTGGAAGTATGGACTTCAATCAACTTGTTTTTTCTTCTCTCTTCCATTATTCTATTTTAACTACAGGCACAATGGAGAGTTGCCTTCCACACGACCAAAGTCTGACTTTGAGCCATTATTGCCCACCAAACCCAAAACACTTTCTGGAGACTGGGGGGAGAAGTCCTCAGACATTGGTATGTACAAATTAAGTCAATCTACTGCAGCCACTGTCGGGTGATTAGTTTTGCTAGCAATTATGTCAATATCTTGATTATATTAACTACCAAAGAGATTAGGGATCATGTCCTCTAGAGACCTACATTCAGATACAAAATCAGTTTTAACTGTATTGTTATATAATCTGTGTCTTTTGCCCACAAGCAGTCAATGCATTAGTTCCCCAAATGCTATTTACTGTGACAGCACTCATCTTTGTGTGTGACTGCTCACATGGCATTTTCAAAATCACTAGGATCTTAAGGTGCACTTGTTTTCCTTTTGCTTTTGACTCGCATATGGTATATGAAGTTGTATAACTCGGAAGAACCATAAATGTTCAATAATATTTGGGTCTTTCTGTTTGTGGCTCAATAATATGCCTCTTTATTTGTACTTTTGCCTCTGTTTGTATGCTGCTTCCAAAAGCCACTTTATGTTGTAACATGCAGCTTAATAGTACTTTTTACCTCATTTCCTGTGAAATTTGGGCTTTGTAATCCTTTAAATGTTGAATAGAGTCTGTTCTGCAAAGTTTGCAGGAAAACAGAGGAAAAAAATTATAAAATCTGTATAAATCATGTAATTATACATCTATGAATGCTTAGTATGGTGAATCTTAAAACAGTATTTTGTACATTTTAGACATAAGGAGGAAGCAGGTACAAATATTTTTTGTGAGTTTTTGTCAGTTTTTGCTGCACTGAAATATTAAAGCTGAAATATGAAAGATTTTAAACATAAATTTTGAATTAATACAGCAGCAACTATCTACTGTGTGAAGATAAAGTGGAGAATTGGTGTCCTTAGAAGAGAGTGAAGTCACACTGTGTATGTGTGTTGTAATCCGAGCTTCTCTACTCAATATTTTGGCATCCTGTCTGGCCATGTGTGCATGTTAGTGCATGCGAGTCCCTCTCATTGAAACCACTAGAGCTCCTAATGCTTATAAGCAGACTGAACGTGTTCTCCCACACTGCATATGTAATACAGTGCAGTCCAGCATTCAGCTAGTGCCCTAAAATCCATCCAAAGAATTTATAAACAAAGTATTTTATTTATGTTACTTGCCTAATTTATGGTGTAAATGGTCTGCACTTATATAGCGCTTCTATCCAAAGCGCTTTACAATGTGTTTCGCATTCACCCATTCACACACACATTCACACACCAATGGCCACAGACTTCCATGCAAGGTGCTAATCTGCCATTGGGAGCAACTAGGGGTTCAGTGTCTTGCCCAAGGACACTTCGGCATGTGGGGGGGACCGGGGATCGAACCGCCAACCTTGCCATCAGTGGACAACCCGCTCTACCACCTGAGCCACAGCCGCCCCAATTTATGTTCACTCCTTTAATTTCAGCTCAGTGTGAGGGTCTCTATTGTAATTCTGAGGCTCTCCTGTACTGCTCCTTCTTTTTAAAGAATGAATCTGCTGTGATGTTGTAAAAGTTGACCTATACATTGATACGCAAATGTGCCTTGAAAAAAGCAGTGAATGATAGAAGGAAGACATGAAGAGCTTAAGCTGACATCACCTCTAAAATGAAAACGCAGCTCATTGTAAGTCATAGGAATCAAAAAATGGGAACTGTGAGAAGGAGCAGACATCATTGAAAAGATTAATAGTTTATCACAGGGAAAACAGAAATGGAGGCAGAAAGGTCACAGAGAAAAGACATCTGAGGTGTATTTATTAGAAGTGGCCCGAAGGTATTTCACTCCAGAGTACTGTGTTTGTGACAGATGCCTTGTAAAGGTGCTAAAGAGGTGCTAAAAGTCCACACAACTCTTCAGAAGCCAGTCTGTCACGCATTGCCATCAAACATGAAAATTCAATCTTTTTGTGCAATTACAGGCAACAGGAAAGGCTTTCTAACTGCAGCAGTTTAGCACTGAGAAGTGCAAAGTGCTGTTACACAACAGCTGCTAAAGTTTTTCAGGGTTTCATTATAAAAGTGGAAAAGACTCTTTTTTTCTTCAGTGTTTTAGTTTAAACAAAGTTTTTGCCAAGTTTACCTTAAATGTGAAGTTAAATGAGTAATGCAGCAGTTTGTTCCATCCAATGCAGAAAAAACAAGGCCTTAAATCTTAAAAATCCCTATTATTACAGGTAAATCGGAATCAACTTTCTTAGAGTCAAGGAATTTGACATTTCATTGCTCTCATGTACTTACACAGGTATAGATATAACAACTATGACCAAATACAGGTAAAGACCAGACAGGACTGTCAGCCACTGTCTCATCTTGTTTTTTCCCAACAAAGAAATGTTAGTAAGCTTCCCGTAGTTTTAAATGTAGAGCTAGAGACACGCCTTTTATCTCATCTCATATTAAGGATGCCTTTTTTTTCACTTGGTAAGTCATCCCTATGTCACTTGCAGGAGATTCAGAATGCTGACACAAGACCATTTACTAGGTGAATAGACTCTTATCACCCCTTTAGTTATGTCTCTTCACTGGCTCCCTGTCGCTTTTAGAGAACACTTTAAAATTGTCACTCCTACTTACTGGGCATTGAACAGTTTGGCTGCTACATATGAGGCAGATATCCTTCACCCTCATCCTTCATCTCTCTTACTTAGGTCAGATATGCTGAATTAACTCTATCCCACGCACCTGCCCAAGGACTTTTAGTACAGCTTGTAAAGCAATTTGTGACTTTTGTCTGTTAAAAGCACTATATAAATTCTACTTGGTCATGAATGGAGGGCAGGTTGGTGCCAATGGTTTTCTCTGCAGTCCTGACGGTGGGTTTTAGTCTGTTGCTGTCATGTTTGGTGGCCGACCTGAATCAGACAGTGTGGGATTAACAGATTGCTGCCAATTCTTTCTGTTTCTACAGTTTCTGACTCTGATAAATGTCGAGATTTTGCCATTTTTTAAAAGATAACGTGCCTGTAATACCCGCCAGGAGGGTTTGTGATTCAGAGGACTAATAGATAATATTTATTCACTAATGAATTATAGTGGTTTGTGCTTTTCTAGATCATTGTTAAGCTACTGTCACTGAATCTTAAAACACCATTTCACATTGAAAGCCTCACAGAAGATCAAGAAATTATATTCTTTCATTTGCAATCAGGCTTTTAATGTGAAACAAGTGCTAGAGTATTTTGACTGTAGCTTAGCTGTGATCGAGAAAGCAGTAAAGAAACAATACAATTAATTATGGCGATAAGAAAACATGGAACTACAGTTTGTTTAATTGGAATGACACCGTCTTTGTGCTAATGGAGTTATTGCTGCGGAAATCTACATGGTACTAAATTGTACTTGTGTGGATTAAGATGATCTCTCCATTATTGTGTTTTCACGTGGTTGGACTCACCGCTGCACAGAGCAACAGACCATTGTCTATCACTGCCCATCTCCTCTCCGTCTTCCAAGCTTGCATTGACTGAAGTGTCATCCCTGCTGACGTGGCTGAGATGACTCATACTCTGATGCCATATATCTACTTTTGTGAGAACGTACATTCACCTTAGAAAGACGCATGTCTAGAACAGTGGCCAGCTGTGATTCAGCCCTGAGCTTGAGCAGATCCATAAGGCCGAGGAGGAGGCCTGCTGGAAAGAAGACCAAATCTCTCATAAAAACTAAAACTCCAATTTTACAAGGCAAACAGAGTAGCTACAAAAAGTCACCCTGATAAACTAAAAGAAAGGCTGACAACCAATGATCCTGCTGCGTCTTTGACCCCTCACATCCAGCACACAAACTGTTTGAACTCCTCCCCACCAGCAGGAGTCTCAGACCAATGAGAGCCAAAATCACTAAGCTTAGAACAGCTTTATCCCACATGCTGTCCCCATTATGAGCTGTTGCAAACTTAGAGTGAAACTTTATTCTCACCATCTAGTTTTATGTGTACATATTTTTTATATATTTTTATATATGGGCCTCTTTGTCGAAAAAATTGTGGTTAAGTTACATTTTATGTATACTATTCAGTTTAGCTTCAGTCTTATTGTGTTTTGCTTGTATGTAAGAGTACTTTATGTTGGGTGTTTTCCGCAATGTCTGCTCAACATAGCTGGAAGACCAAAAAAATCCTGTTGTGCCAAATACAAACATTTTACAACTTGACTTCTCTACATAAACCATTGTTGTCTAAATAGCTCCACTTCTTCTGTGTTTTCTACCAAGCCTATACGAACATTTAGTCTTTATTTGTAGCTTGACACTTAAGAGTATTTGGATATTTTTGCATTTACTTGAAGATTTAAAGTAGCTTAGTCACTGTGAACAATGTTCACACTGGATAGTATTGAGCTAAAAGGTAGAGAAATTATCTTGTAACATTTACCACGTAGCTTTGTGTTAATTCTGCTCTTTGCAACAGATGAGACGTTCTTTTCACTCTGAACACGGCCTGTGAGCGAAAATACCCCCAAATAATTACTGCATTAAATTCATTATTAACAATTACTATCTGAACTAGGTTCTTACCAGCTGAGGCGTGTTTTATCATAAAGCCTGCAAGAAGGAAAGATAATTTTGTTCTCTATAGAGATCAAGAGTATGACCCGAAAAAAAAAAACCCATGGCTGTGCATGGTAATAATCCATGTCATTATTCATAAAACAATGTGTGCTCTATATGTGGTCATGGTTTATACATATTGAAGCCAAGCATTAGAAATAAAGCCGTCGGAACATTTGCAATGTACAACACCACCTCCACAGGACCGTGAATGATTGGAATAAAATATCGATGTGAAGGGAGCGAAGAGGAATCTCATGTTTGCAGAGCACATGTGACTTAATAAGGATCAACCATTCCACCAAAGACGAGAAAAAAGACCTTGCCATGTGAAGAGATTACCTCTGTGGTAGATGGAATAAATTATTTTATGGCGCTTAAGTGGCTTAATGTCGCTGGCTCAAACCTGTAGCCGAACGCATCACAGAAGTTCTGCTTTAGGAAGCGTATGTATGCAATGAGAGAACATGCAGTTAACAGAGCATTAAGTACGAACCATAGAGGGAAGAACATTTCTACATTTCTGTGATTTTACCCTTTAACGTCAAAAAGTGCAGATTCTGTTTCGACTACTGTTCAAATTTTTAAACCTGAATTAGGAATGTGTTCACAGAGTCGGTAACCTGTAGTCTGTTTATATTATGTAAGGTGGCTGTCTTTGGAAAAATGTTTTTTTTTTTTGTATTTGGATTCTCTAAAAGACACCCTGATTGTATAAAGTTAAGTAACGCTTTGTGTTTGTCTGCTCTATACACCATTTCGCACTTTAAAATGTGTTTGCTAAAGCCATCAGAGTGCATTTAAAATGAATGAAATAAAGGCATAAGTGTCACTTCATCTGTGGATGTTTTATTTTAAAGTCATATCTTAAAAATTCCACTTAAAAATAATTCTCTCTGTTGTTTTTCTTCCTCTGCCCGTCTCTTCTGTTCACAGCAGATCTGATGAGTTTTGATGAGTTGTCGTCTACCTCGGAGAAGCTCTCTCACCCCACAGCTAACAGACCAAAGATGCCTGGCAGGAGGCTGCCCGCCCAGTTTGGTGGAGGACATTCGGTAAGGATGCAGACAATTTCTCCCCACATTTTTTCCCCCAATAAGACAAAACATCCTGTCAATTTTTTTTTGCCACATGCTCTCTGATTGTGGTTTCATTTTGAATCCAGTTGGCAAAATAGTGTTGTTAACTTTTAAGTGTAATACAGAAAACTTTTAAGTTTCTGATATGTAACTGGCAGTCCCCTTTGCTTTTGACGGTTGATTATTAGGGCTGGTGCCGAGTATTCGAATATCTGAATATTCGGTCGTTGTGGTGGTATCCGGATAACAATTTTGATATTTGAATAGTCGTGCACGCCCCCACCGGGCACCACCGAGGTTTTAGTACGCGGACCTACCAACTCCGACAAAAATGTGTTACCTGTAACAGCCATTGTGCTAACTGTGCTAGCTTTTATTCATCATAAGGAAAACTGAGCGTTCCGTCAGTCTGGTCTTTCCTTCCATTTGGGAAGATAAAACGCAATCTTCAAAGCCATAGATCAATTAGTTGTAGTTCCTTAATTGAGTAATCTCTTTAATGGGCACATGGAGATTGTGTGGCACAGGTTCCACTCTTTGCAGCAATAGTTTTCCAGCAGAACAATGATGCAAGAACGCCCCCAGTTTTCCTGAAGTACGTTGTCTTTTAGGTCGTCCCTATGTTTTTTATTTTATATTATTTCTTTGTTATCCTCCATTTGATTTAGCTCCTCATCTGTGGACTTTGGTTCCAATAAATACAGCCCACCGTCGAACTGAAAGTACCCACTATCATCCTCAGTCTGGTCATTTTTGCATGAAACTGCTGAGTTTCCTCAGAAGACAGTATGACCACAGTGACAGTCAGCCTCAAACATGTAAACAAAACAGTGTGCACAGATGAATATGCAGGTGATTCAGCCAGCAAGGATCTATGGATGGTGGAGATCCCTCATGCAGTTAGCAAAATGGCTGTTCCAGGTGGCTAATTTCTGTATTTACCGTCAGTCAGACTCGAAAGCAAACATTTAAAATGATTAATGTAAAAATGTGCTTATTTAGAAAGCTCCAGGGAGCTAATTGCTTCACTGAATGCTTTTCACCAGATGCCTTGTTTTTCCTGAATCAATGCAACAGAGGTGAAGAGGGCAAATTTAGTATGACCCAGAGAGCCACAATAGCCCTATTAATGGGAAATACGCCAGGTTAAAAAACACAAGAAATTCATTTAAGCTCTCTGGTTAAAAATAATCTAATCTAACCTTTATTTATCCCCTTGGGGAAATCCTTCTCTGCATTTGACCCATCCTATTCAAAGTTAACCTTAACTATACATACTAGGAGCAGTGGGCTGCCGCGGTGCAGCGCCCGGGGAGCAGTCAGGGGTTAAGGGCCTTGCTCAAGGGCCCACAGTGGTGGTGACTGGGACAACCGGTCACTCTCACTTTCCCACCTCAACCTCTTGCCAGTCCAGGGGCTCGAACGCCTTAATGTGCTATCAGCAAACTGGTTTCTTTACCTAAACAAAATCATTCGGCAACTGTGAGTTGACTGTTTATTTATGTAGTTCAACAGAACAGAGAAATGCTCTTCATGAAATAAAATGCAAAAAAATTCTCCACCAAAGTTTTAATGCAAATAATATGAATGTTTTAAGCTAAAAACATTAAGCTTTATTAAGCTACTCATTTTATTTAAATGCTTTTAACTCAGAATTCTAATATTACACCATTTGTTCACTTCTGCACGCAAGAAAGTGTTACTCTTAAGCTTTTAGGGATCTTGAGTTTAAAGTTATAAATCACAGCCTTGTTCCCTCAGTCCATTGTTGAAGCATCAGTCAATGAGAACTACTTCTGGGTATCATTTGAATTGTTTTGACGTCAGAGTCAGTACGTTACTGTAACCTGTCATTGACACACACGCAAGGTTTGAGGACACTGCAGCTTTTCCCACATTTTCATTTTTCCATTACGAAAAGGAACAGTGAACATGGATCCACAGTTTGCACCTTGACAGCCACATCCTGACCATGTTAGACGTTGTAAACACCCTCTAAGTCGTAGCTCTCTTCACCCCGGGAGCTCATCTCCAGCCGTCCTCTCCTGTAATTATCTTTCAGAACACTGACTTGTGTCAAGATGTCAGTCAGCTGCCCTTTTCCAGATAATGGTGAAAGATTAACTGTCAAGTGTCACCGAGGATTAGCGCTTTCTCCAGTGTTTGCAGAATATTGTCAGATTTTTTTTGTCTTTATCAGCCGAGACAGCTGGTCAAAAATCCAATAATATATTAATGTCAACACAAAAATTAATAAATCTCTTCCCTTACAGCCCAACAAGGAAGTGAGCGTTGAGAAATCCTTCAAGCTCGATGAAGAGGACGCAGCCAAACCAAAGCTATCAGAAACCAGAAAGGTAACTAAAAGCAATATTTTTCACCAATTTCAGATAATAAAGAGTGGAACTGGATATCCTAGTGGTTTGCTGACTTATAAGACCCTTTTGCAAGTTATTAGAGACAATTATTGTGGTTCATGTGACTCTCTGGACTGATTGTGTTTGGTTAGTGAAGGACAACAGCAGTCAGCCAATCAGCAGCCAGACATTCATATGACTGAGCTGTGAACATGCGAATCTAGTAGCCAATGACCATTTGGCGGTTTAAGCTTTATTTGTTTAAAATACAGTTTGCAAGTACGAGGTTATTTCATGGCGTATTTTCTTTCTATTCATGATACTCCTACAGTCGAGACAACAACTTCATTAGAGGGAGATTTAGAAGCATATTGATTATTAAGATGGCAGCAGCTTCAAACATAATTTAAGCTAAAGACTAAACAAGTTATAGTTTTAAATATTTAGAAATATACACATGTAAATAGTAGGGGTCAACCGACTGTCAGCCTGGCCAATTATTAGATACGATATTCAGGATTTTTCAGATTATTGGTGTCATTTATTACTGATTGCTGATAAAAATAAATCAATCAATCTTAATGTTACTGTGTCGCTGATGCAGCCGTCTCTATCTGTTGTCACCGCTCTATAGTCTCGAACAATCAACAGTGGAGGATAAATGTCACAAGCCTATTTTACTTAAACTTATGTAAAACTGAAATAAGCAAAGGCACTTCAACAAGTTTTATGTTTAAATGTGGGTTATTTAAAATGTTGATACCAAGATTTTCATTTTTATTACAAGTATATATCGGTGTCACAGTGTCAAATATCATGTATTGGTCTCATTGTTTCCTAGAAATCAGTATCAGTAAAAAACATATTGGTCGACCACAGGTAAATACTTATAAAGAATCTACAGTTTCATTTAGCAGATGCTTTTATCCAAAGCGACGTACATAGGTAGGTAGGTGGGGCAGCATTAAGGACCTTGCCTAAGGGTCCTCACTGGATACCTGCACCCTGACCGGGATTTGAATCACCGATCTCCCATGCCAAGGTCTGGGGTGTTCGTCACTGAGCTATCCAGCTGCTATATATGAACTTTATAACATATTAATATCTGCATCTGTTTTCTTTGTTGCACCAGCTACCCCCAGAGGCTGGTCGTAACAGCATGGT
>OMNN01052367.1:13555-24728 GCA_900302755.1 Chromis chromis
AGTTTCATTTAGCAGATGCTTTTATCCAAAGCGACGTACATAGGTAGGTAGGTGGGGCAGCGTTAAGGACCTTGCCTAAGGGTCCTCACTGGATACCTGCACCCTGACCGGGATTTGAACCACCGATCTCCCATGCCAAGGTTACTGAGTTATCTAGCTGCTAGAAGATATCAGTAATGTGCAGATTAGTTAATTACACAATGTAGCAACATCTAGAAACCTTTTGAGCTCCAACTACTTTCCATTGAAAACAGATGGTAGCAACCGATAGCAGCTTTCTGCCAGTTTAGGTATTTATTACCAACCAACAGTTAATGCTAGCATCATTCTTAATTGGAATCTCTGAATTTTCAGTGGTGAGCAGCAGCTTGTCAGTGGTGACTGCTATACATTTTACTGCTTAGTATAATTTCACTTTGGAATGAAATGATTAGAATTAGACGTTGACTGATGTGTTTTATTCAGGGACGATGCTGATACAGATTATTAGTAGTCAAGGAAAGCGCTAATCAATATTTGGAATCGATATACATTTGCTAAAAAACATTTAATCTTGTCGGTAAAATTTTGAAACCTCCAATACATTTGAAATATGTTTAATTAAAAGTAACTTTTCAAAATATATCATTCATTGTTGACTGCTTGTTACTTGTGGGATGTGACCAGTCAGGTAGTACCGTGGATGGGATGTTGCTTGAGACCACACAGTGGCTACAAAAGTAGAGATGACTGCATAACAGCTAAAGTAACACATCTTCATATTTATTTATTTTTTATCAGGGATTGGCTAAAAAGCAATACAGGTATTTGGAAAAACAAATAGATTATTGGTCAACCCCTAATTAGAGCGATGACGTAATGAACAGTAACGTCACTAGTGTCATTAAACATGAGCTGCAGTTAATTGGCCTGATTTTATACTTTAATTAAAGTTGGCTTGAAGCAACATAAACATTCTAATGTTTGTCAGTGGCACAACACTGGTTAAACAATGGGTGTATGATTTCTTGTTTTTAATCCATTCAGCTTCTCAAATTTCCCTGAGCAAAAATTAGGTTAGTAAACTAACAGGTATGATGTAATATGAATTCTCACTCCATTACCTCCGCCAAGCGAAGCGGATTAGATTTTAGCGCCTCGCGCCCCATTCACCCTGCGCACCCCCACCACCCACCACACCCCACACAAGCAGAATATTGGGATATTCGTCATTAATTGGACCTGAATATCCGGAGCACAGAAATTGCTATTCGGACCAGCCCTAATGGGTGGACATGAGCTGCTTGGCGGAGGTCTGCACTCTCCGAGTGCTTTTCTAGTTTTAATATAATTTCATAGCTGTCAGTGGAGCATGTTTGTTGTAGCAGTAACCAGGCTTTAGTGCTAACAAACAACTCAAGAAGAGCTACAAAACAAACTTAATGTTCATTTTTAATTGTTTCAACAGTTCAGTGTTGTTTACCTAAATGAAGACAATGACTGGATTGGATATGTGCCTCCCCTGAAAAACAAGCCCCATAATCATGTTGTGGATAAACAGGCCTGTGTTGGTCTTCCTACACAGTAGCAGTGGATTTGAATTCCTCATCTGTCCTGTTGTTGCACTGGATTTAATTTGAGCCTCACTATTACAAATAAATTACCCTGGAGGATGCAAGTTTTGAAATGTCAGGACGGAAACATCCAATGAAATGTTTGTGTGCAGCTACACTCTGCTGTTGCACAAAATAATAATTAATATTACTACCATGGCTATGTGATTAAAAACAGAACGCTTGCTACGTAGAAGTTTGATAAATGTGTAGCTACTCAGACTTCGGTATTTGCTGTTTGTTTTTTTTTTGTTGTCTTTTGTAATAGTGAATTCAGTTTGTTTGTGTTCACACATTTTTTTAATTTTCTGCATAAGAGGCAGCAGCCACAGAGTTCCTTTGTTGAAACTTAGTAACCAGAGCTACTGAGAAGCGGTTTGGTATTTCATCTAGCTCAACATTGAAGAATAACGTGTATAAAGATACACAGGTATTTATATTAATTAGTTATTGAATATTGATGCTGGTTTAGATAGCCAATTATTGAGCCCTTAGGAAATGAGGACATGCTTTTTTAATGATAAATGAATCAATCGCAATAACTCTTGAAGTAATCGTTAGTTGCAAAACACTATCACAAATCCTTATAATAAATACACTAACAAAAGAATGAAAAAAATCAATACAATAAATTAGAATAGAGTAACAGTAGCACAACATATTTAAAGGAAATTTGCAGAGAAATGTTTAAGAAATGTGAAAAAATAAGGCCCAAACAATTTGAAATTAAAATCAAAATGAACCAAGAGCAAAATAAATAGCTTTTACAAGGGGAGACAAAAGGGGAAAATCGACGTCGGATTCACTTCATCAAATGGTGAAAAACTGATCAATAAAGTCCTCAATTCGGTTTGTTATTCCATTGTGTAATGGATGAAATGAAGATACTAAAGTCCACGCGAGCAGAGCAACTCGTGTTGACAATATATCAACAGCAAAAAGGTTTTCACCCACACACACCCTCACACAGGCCCGTTAATTGACACCTTCCAGACTCTTCCCTGTCGTAACCATAGAGAGGCAAAGAGAGAGAGATGGAGGACCATCTCCTGCTGTTCAATTTTCCACTTCAATGTTACATTAATTGTCTTCAATTCAATCTAGCCCAGATTGGTCATAGTCGGCACAAGCTAATTACACCTGACTCTTCAGCTGGAGGGCAAACTGCTCCAGACCTGCCTGTTGCTGAACCGCACGGAGCAAAGCCCGACTTGGACCTCTCATAACCCGACAGCTCAGACTCCCACAAGTGAGATTACAGAACATGGACTGTCTGCGTTCTCCTCCTCACCCTGTTATTATATAAAAATGACCTTTTCGTAACATTTTCACTGCTGAAGGTTAAGAAAGAGAGTAGGAGGGGAATAAGTGAGCCTGCAGGGGTAGGAGAAGTTGTAACCGTGAAATCCCCTGTTGAATCTGAATTACTGTAGTCACACGGGTATAATGAAAGTATTTTGAAGAGTGATGCCTTGATATGTTTGACTGGCTAAGTGTATCCAGGAGTAAGAAAGTAATATGGACAGAAACAATGAGGTACTGTATATTCAGACAGGTGAGAAGAGGGTATAAGTCAAGACACAACAAAAATGCATCTGCGCTATTTAGCAGAAATACCTTCTTGTAGGTGTTTTGCATAATTGTCCACCAGTCTGAAATTCTGGGCAACTCTTTCATCAGTGGCAAGATGTTTGAGGGTTTTCTTGAATTCAAATCCCCCTACAACACTGCAATGGGATTCAAATCTATGCTTTGACTGAGCCATTCCATTCCTCCATGGATTTGCTGTATGTTTAGCATTATTATCTTCTTGAAAAGTCACCTTCAACTTCCAGACAGATACCCTTACATTATCTTCAAGCATTCTTAGGTACGATGCAGAAATAATAGTTGAATCGATGCCTGCAAGCTGCTCAGTTCCCAAGGCACCAAATCAACCTCAAACCATTTTCCACCGACATGCTTCACAGCTAATACGAGGTTCTTCACCTGAAAAACTTTCATTGGTCTGCACCAAACGACCCTTATCTTTGAGTCATCTGTCCAGAGCACATTATTCCAAAAGGTTGTTGCTCTTTGGCTATGTGTTCATTGGCAAACTAGTTATGTCCTAGTAATAGTTTTGTGGTCAGAAAAGGTTTCTTCTTGGCGACAAAGGTTGAAGAATTACCTGCAGATGCTGGAATGAAATTTTAAGGTTCTTGGAGACTTTTTATTTCCACTAACCAGCCTGCTCCTGGGCTAAAGTTGCTCAACCGTAGTCGTTTGAAAGCTACGTCACTTGCCTCCTCACTGTGCAATGATTCATTTCTTTCTTGAGTTTCTTTTTAAATCTCTTTCCAGACTCGCAGGCATCCACAACCTTTTTTTTTCCTGAGAGCTCTTTATATCTTGGTATTATGACACCACACTCTTTAGTAGCAAAGAGAGTAAACCCTAGAGGTGTCAGAGTTTCTACCTGTCACTCCCTATGGAGGCTCTAATCATTGGCACCTAACCTGGTTCTAGTTTTATAGATTTGAAGGTGTGAGAAAATACTTTTTCCATATGACTGATCTGTTTTTCTTCTGTTGGAACTATGAAAATGGCTACACAATGTCAATTTGATGCCATTTGTTTGAGTATATCACCTCTATATATGTAGGCACTGTTTCAAAGAGGATCAGGGGTGTTCTTTGATCAGATATGTTGAAAAAGAAATCAGTTTCCATAGGATGTAGTTATTATTTCATGTAGCCATATGTTGAGAAAGTTAGTGGTCACTGTAATCACTTCTCCTCTCCATATTAGCTGGGAGAGACCCTTTCATAAGATAAATCCAACATAACAGATGGGGAGACAAAATCCACAGTCCTCTGTCCAGAAACAGTGAAGCTGAAGCTAATGTTATCAGAATTAGCTGAATAAAATAGATACCTTTGTTGTGGTGCTCACATGTACTTTTATTGCCAGTTTTTTGTTCCAGCCTCCCAAACCTCCATGTGACTGTCAGAATGTATTGGTTCACTATGGCTCAGCAAGGAAACTGTCCAAACAAAGAGGTTTTTGTAACATAAAGACAGAAACTGTGACAGAAACTCTCCCAGTTTGGCTAACACACCGCTGGCTGCTCATAAAAGCTTTGGCTAAATATTGCACAGAGGAAGCATGTGGATGTTTTTTTCTCATTACTAACATCTCACATGCTGCAAGCTTTATTTTTTATTTTTATCCCAACGTTTTAATTTTGTTTTATTCTTTAATTTCTTTGTGTGTTGTATTTTAGTTATTTGTTCTGTTTAACTCCCTGTAAAGCAATTTATAACATTCTACATGGACGTCTACTTGCAGCGTAACACTTTATGTGACTACAAGGGCAGTAGTGTGCATGCAAGGAATATGTAGATGCCGTCTATTGTGCATGTATCAAAGTGATTCCCCCCAGCAAACTCGAACTGACCTAGAAAGTAGTCTGTAGTAGCTATGCATGTGCGTGTCCACACGGGGCTATAATCAAGACTTCATCCTCTGCTTATGAATGTGGGGAGGGCCAACAGTTTCAAAAGGCGGGTCCTACATGCACTAACATGCACACACTGCCGATTCGGTCACCAAAACATGCCAAACTTCATTCTGTGTGAAGGACGATATTACTTCTCTATACCTTTACATTGCAAATAGGTGCTATATTAACGCTGTATTAATGTTCAAAATCTCACATATCGCACCTTGAAGAAAGGCATCAAAAAAGCATCTAAAACACTGTAGGCGGAGAACTTTACGTTTGAAGGTGCATATTTGCTGTGATGCCTCAGCCTCAGATGTTTTTCAAAGAAACAAACAACAGCAGCATTTCCTTAGATGATGAATGTGAATGAACAACAACACTCCTACTCACAGCTGCTACTATATTCTTGACAATAAACTAAGTTTGGCTACACACTCCTATGTGAATTGGTTATTGCAAATCACTTATGGTTATTCTGGTGATCAGCTTCACCTTGAAAGACTTCAATCCTGGTGGAATTGCTCTCTTCCAGAATGACAAGTCTCTGCACTGGCGGTAACTGAATATTTTGTGTATGAAAATAATGTGTCATTCTTGCTATGTCCTTCAGCCACAAGAAGTGTGAACCAATTATCTTGATGGGAGGTGCTAGCTTTCACACATTTGGAAAATAAGTCTTTAAACCTTACCCCATGTCTGATAATTCTTTTTTTTTCTTCACAGCCTTCCACAAACACCTTATCCCTCTCACCGTCACTCCACAAGTCCACCGAGGCCAAGCCGAGCCCAACAGCAGCCCCGAACCCAGACGTCAGCGTCTCTCAGGGCAGCAGGGCCCGAGTGGAGCCCGAAGAGCCGAGCTCCCAGCTGGAGGAGCTCAGGAGCCAGATGAAGGAGCTGCTGATGTCTGTGGAGCTGCTCAAGGCCCAGCAAATGTAATGAAACAGGGTTTGGTTATGCTGACTTACAGATATTGACTGAGTCCTTCCAGGTTATAACCTTCCAGGATGTTCTCACTTTTGCATATATTTTCTATCTTCTAAATAAGTACCGGTACTTAACATTCGGTTTGGCAGTCGCATAATAAATTCATGTATTACAGGCAAAATAATGACATATACAATACTCAGCTCAGTCTTTCTGAATTAGTAATAGGTATAGATTCTATCAAGCTGCTCTTTTCTGTTGCCTCAAGCCATGTTCTGTCTTTGCCATCATTTCTACTTATTCTACATCATTGTGAAGTTGGTCCCTAATGCTGTTCTGCGTCATACTTAATCATAATGTTATACTGAATATAGGGCAGAATGGAACTTTCTAATTATGTATTGAAATCCTGGCTACATTAACTATAAGGTAATTAACTGAAATACAGCCCCGAGCTCTTGTAGCAGAAGCATTTATGCTCTGTTTAACTTCAAGGAAGCATTTGTCATAGCCTTTAAAGGAACACTTTGTAACCCCTGACGGCACACTGTGTTTAGATCATGGAAATTGTATATATGCTGTAAGGGTGGAGTGCTAAGAAGTGTATGCATGTGTGTGTTTGTGTATTTCCAGGAAAGAGATATCGGAGCTACGAGGAGAGCTGGATGAGGAGAGGCTAAAGCGCGTGGCCCTGCAGGTAGTATTGATCATGATAAAAACACATGCTGAGCTGTCTATATTCATTACTCTCATTAGTTTAGACACATATTGATGCTTTTTAGCCACACATGAACAGCAGTGAAGCTCACTAACATGCATGCACACGAGTAAGACAGTGAACTGCAGCAGTAGGAGGTTAAAGAATGAGTGTGGTTGACAGAGTGGCAGGAGACAAGGTAGCTTAGTTAGCCAAAGTATCTGATACAGTCAAGTATCTTCTGTCATTCTTGAGGAGCTTTTTAAGCTCTGAAATATCCCCGATGCCACCTCCAATAAAAAATTGTTTATAATCTTGTTAGCATGTCCATATAGTTGTTTTTTTATGCTACAGGATGCACAATGAGTAAAATAGGCCGTCAACATCATGTCTATGCATTTCCAACTTGAAATTGCAGCGTATGGATGACACTCGCAAAAACATGGATTCAGACTTTTTGGGTTTCATATGTAACAAATCTAAGGAACCAATCCTGTCGCCTTGTGGTTTGGAACTTTCTGTATTGTCATTCTTATTCAGAATCAGTTCCCAGGTAAATATGTTTGGCTGAAATACTTCAAAATTACAGTTTGTAATTGTGTAGAGTAGGGATTATTTCCATTGAAAAATCTTCCAAATATGGAAGTTTAATTCACAGAGATGAGTTTTTAGGGTTTTGATGAATGACCGGAAGTGGACTTTAAATGTAAGAAACTGCATTTGGGAGAAGTGGGCATTTAGGAGGCAGGGAGGTTCCAATGAACAAGGTTAAGTGGCAGGAATTGTAGAATCTTGCAACGAATTCACATCTAATTTAGTAGAGCAATATTCTAAAGTATCCACCACAAAAACTCAGAGCTCAGTTTCTTCCTGAGAACTTTATGCAGAAGTACAGCAACACTTGTCATTACATATTTTAATTTGGTAAAAGGCATTTAAACTAACCTAGAGCCCAAACAATAAGCTGTCTCTTCTGATTCCTTCCAAATTTCTGGAAGTGTATTATAATATGACTGCCTAGAGTGCTTGAGAAATATGGAATATCTACATCTCAACAATTACACTGACATCATCCGAGCCAGTGTTCTCTAAAATGTTGCATCGCTGGTCACAACATCCGTTTGTGACATGGCTACCGTCATGCTCACTTTAACAGTCCCTCGAGAATCGCCCCTTGCTACAGTAAACGCATTCAGCCTCCACGTGCTGCTGATGTTTCGTGTAGACTGACCGATTTTTCTGGTGAAACAGCGGCAGACTGGGCCCAGCCCAGCCTTTCCCAGCAGGGCACCAATACGCGGTAAATCACATCATAGGAAGAGGGAACCCCCTGCGGAGAGCCCCAGGCAAAGTCCACACACAAAGAAACATAACTGCAGATTAGTTGAAACCCCCTGCAGTTGACTTCAACTTCTACAGATTCGAAGTAGGAGGTGGAAAAACCATCATCGTAATGAAAAAGTGGAAACCACATTTATTGTTCTTCATGACTTCAGAGCTTTCCTCTCGGTTTGTTTCCTGCATGGTGAAGCTGCATGTGGTATGGTGTGTATGTTGAGGATACCTTTAACTTCAGGTGTGTGTCTGTTTATTGAGGCAGATGGTGTGGGTGGAAGGTTCTCTGGGTTTATTCTTTACCAGGTGGGGACTGTTTGTTACTTTAAAAGAGATGCTGGCGATTCTTACATTTTAAAGTATTAAGCTACTCTTTTATTTTATTTACCAAAGAATAATCGCAGGAAGAAAATAGTATTTTACTACTTTTTCCATTTGTGCAATGTATGAGACTATTTTGGTCTCATACATTGTACATATGTAGTCCTTCATGTTGGATGCCAATTATCACATCCGTAATGCACTTCTGAAAAAAGCTTTAAAGAACATTAACATAAAAGTCACAAATGTCTGAATAATACAAAGCCATCACATTAACAGCAATGTCCCATATTCCATGTCTGAAAACAGTTTCCAGCCTTGTAAACATCTTCATCTTTCAAATATTAATAAAGACTTTCCATTAAATACTTAAACTCCCCCAAGTCAGGATAACCCTGACAACCCCCAGAGCTGGAGAAGCTTTAATACAGCTGCTATGCTGAGTTTTACTCCTCCGGACTAGTAAACTATAGTTGATGTATAAAAATTGTGTTGTTGCACATTGAAGACCCTCAGGAAGGGTTTGCCGGTTTTTCAACTTGGTCAAGTTTCCGCTTGTCTTCACTTTGTAGAAAGTTGTGTTTTTCAAAACAGTAGGAAGCCTAAAATCTGTTTACCGATCTGTTCTGAGCTCCTTCATCACCGCCAGCGAGCGCATGTTCCTTTAAAAACTGCTTAAAATATTCTTGGATCTTCAACAAATGATTAAAAACCTGTTCCTTATCCAGTGAGCTGAATTTCTACCAACTGTCAGTGAAATCTGAGATATCCTGCAGCCCATCAAACATTAAAACCAAATGACAGGTAGAATAAACTCCATTAGTGATTAGCGATAGTCTTGTTCACAGCTTTTGATGTAATGAAAGTCATTACGAAGTCTGAACACATTTGTCAAAGGCATTTGCTGCTCGGCTCAGGTTCTGCTCCAGCTACTGCCTTGATTCTCATTCATATTCCCCTAATCCCCATCACTAAACGCAGCAGGGTGCCCCAGCCTCTGTACTTCTCAGCAGGGATGATGACATTGGTTGAATTGTGAGCTCAGCCTACTTTGACAGATACATCAGAGTTTTTCTGTTATTTCAATGTTACTCTGATGAGCCACAACATTATGACCACCCCTGACTAACAGGCTGTCAGTTTGTTTGCCGCCGGAACAGCTTCAACTTAGGGCTGCCATTTACCACTCTTTTGATATTCAAATATCCATAGATTATTAAAATGTATAATTCACTGTGGGGATTATAAATTACACAATTACTAAATGGCACTTAGTTAGCTATCAGGTTGGTTTAGGTATTTCTTAAATAGCTATATAGACAGTTAAGATGGGTGTTGTGTACTTTTTAATATAATGTCTGTGTTTTGGGGGATTTATGTGAATTGCTGCTGCTACACTGCAGTTTCTGTTGCCCAGCTTTATTATATTATGTCAAAAAGTTGTTAAACCTGGTGACTAGGACCGCACACAGCACACTTAAGCCCCATTCGCACGGGATAAGTATTATCTGGGGACCCCATGTAATAAATAAATGACCCCCCTACGTCTGCTTTTTATGTGGCACATTCGCACGGGATAACCGAAGCCTGAGATTTTGCTGAAATTTACGGACATCTCCCGGATATGATGTCAACGCGCTGCGTATTGCGTAACATTACGTTACGGGCCGATAAGGTTTTGCTGGCCCGGGACCCAAAAGGTTTTCTAAACACTCCAATGCAGCCTCCATTCTTCGCCAAAAGTAAAAAAAACATGCGTCCCGGAAACAAAACAAGGTGCAATCACGCATCAGATCCCGCCCATTTATTTATTTATTTATTTTTTATTATTATTATTGTATTATTGTGAAACAGGGTGACAAAAACAGAACACAGCAAAAACAGTGACATAGGGTGTAAACAGTGGACATACGGTGAGCAGACATACAACAGACAAAAAAACAACGCTTGCATTCATGTAAATGCAGGTTGTTGTGTGTATGAGGTATATTTCAATGTTTGATTGTGAGGTAGTTAATGGTTTAGACGGGGAGAGATATGACGAGTATGATGGGGATACAAAAATCTAGGTTTCAAAGAAAAAATAATTAATTAATTTAAAAAAACAAAAAAACATAACTAATGTAATATATATATATATATAACAAAGCATAATGTAACATAATGTAACACTACATAATGTGAAACAATATCGAGCAAGTAGTATGATATCACTTATTATAATATGATATAATATAGTATAACATAATAAAACATGATATAGTGTGATGTATTGTGGTAATATGACTTAATATAGTTGGATCTAGTATAGTAATATAATATAATATTATAATATGATTAATATTGTGACAACGGGGCGCCCCTATAGCCTAATGGTTGTGTCGCGTGACCCACATGCAGAGACGTAGCGGCTGACCCGGGTTCGAGTCCGACCTTGGGCATTTGCCGCATGTCTTTCCCCGGTCTCTCCCATTTCCGACTCTATCCACTGTCCTATCTAATAAAGGTGAAAAGCCAAAAATAAATCTTTAAAAAAAAATATATATATTGTGACAACGGACCGAGGCGATGAGCGGTGGGGGACCAGACCAGGAAACCGGGGAGGATCCCGCCCATTTCTGTCCAAATCACAGACATGCCTATTCACATTGGATTAGTATTATCACAGGACCTCAGAGTTCAGCAAAATATAGTAGGTAATTCGCGGGGGAATTTTTACTTTAACAAATTACTGACATGGCCGATTCGCACGGGATTTACATCACAGACATTCTCCGCAATTATTACAAATCGCATGTGGTCCCTAGGTAAAAC
>OMNN01052368.1:0-13836 GCA_900302755.1 Chromis chromis
GTGCAACCTGTCTAAAATGAACCTCTGGTTAGTGAGCAGACAAAAGGCGTTACCACACTTTTAAGAGTCTGTGGTCAATGTGATAGGACCTGAAATGCAGAAAATAGTGGGTCGTTCCATCTCAAATCATCAGGGGCACCTTTGGCGACCATCTCTGATTTACATGAAACTTTTTTATGATAAACTGAGCACATTTAAAATGGTATTTCTCAAATTTTAACATGACATATCACATACTTTCCGGGCTTTTTGTTTTCTTCTGTCAACATACTTTCAACATGTTTTTTCGCACACTGAAATTTGAGGTGTGGATGACAACATCTCAGGAACTATTCAAGACAAAAGCCTTGTTTATATGTGCTCAAAAACTGGATTTCATTATGCTTGTCCCAATAAATCATTCTCTTGCTTTGTGTTAGGTTCGGAATAAACTTGGCCTTCAAAATCAATGTCACAAACTGAACTCTGAGGAGACAGTTAAAGTGTGAATACATGTATATTTATAGGAACTGCTTAAGAGTTCATCTTCAATGAATAATCTCCTCCAATTATGTGTATAAATTCAGTAAGTATAATAGTTAACAGTGTCTTCTGTTTCTCCAGTCTCCAAAGCGATGTCCAAAAATGAAAAATATGTCTATATTAAAGGGGGAAAATGTTCTTAGTTATTTTTAGAGAACAATTTTGAAACACCAGAACTCTGTTCAACTTGGATTGGACTATTTACCAGTAGTTTAGTTTTTGTGGTACAACTGCTCAACATGTTGTGAAAGTGAAACGTTTTCTTCATTTCTGTGGCCAAGTATCCTAGTATCCTGTGTGTTTGTATGTGTGTTATGTGTTGTTGGCTTTTGCATTATTAATTGTTTCTGTTAATGTGTGCTCAAAGTTGGAACTATTCATTTGATCTACTTGTACAATACTACAGATTCTGAATCAATGACATGATGAGAAATAACAGTGAACATTTTAAGCTTTTATCTTTAATAGTTCCTGAGATATTGTCATCCAAACATAGCTTCAAATTTCAATGTGCGAAAAACGGTGCTCAGGTGGGTTGACAGGCAATTAAAAAAACATTGGAAAAAGTATTTGATATATCAAGCTAAAACTACACAAATATCTTTCTAAATATCCACATTTTATCCCAAAAAAGTTTCAGGTAAATCAGAGATGGCTGAGCATAAACTGTTTGTATTTTATGTTGTGACAAACTGCTCTCAGGTGCACTGCGGCATCCTCGCAGCTTTTTATCAGATCTACAAGGAGGATTAAAAACTGTATTTTCCTTATTCCTGCTGGTGAGAGCGCTGAATGCCCACGCACTGTCGTTTTTAGAAGTAAACCCTGGAAAACACCTTCATACCGTAGGCAGAAACTGGGCTGTACTGTCGTGATTGATGTGAAAAGTACAACGGCACACTTTTATGGTTTGCTTTGCTAGAGGCCTGTGCTGGACCCGTTAAGGCTGGATAAGGAACAATCCATTATCACACATTATCAGTGGGCATGTTAGCGGTTTGTTAGGGACTATTAACAATGAAGGCCGATCACATCAGCTCCTCTCTTCCCACTTAAAAGCATCTCTCCTCCCATTATGTTCCCGGCAGTTTGGTAACAAAACAGAGCCTGGAAAAGCTTTTCATGGGAGGAAACTACAGAACTATTGTGTTATTCTGACAGGATAACACAACGATGTCGCTTTATGAGTTTAATTCACAGTTTTCGACATATTGGAAGTCAGCAGACCAGTGTTTCCTGTCAAGATGTACCATTTTGGGGGGAAATCACTATAATCAACAACCAGAGCAGATCAAAAAATGAAACATAAAAGCATAATTAAAGATGCCCTCCAGATAGGTTTAAGACATATAATAATGCTCTGTTAGAAATGTTGATCTGTTCTTGTTCATCTGTTACAGTTTTTCAACATCACACTTCAAAGATCTTGTTAAAACATAATTTCTACTTTTATATTGCAATTTATTTAATTCTAATGTATAATTTGTCTTAAATTGTGTTTTTTTAATTGCTCTGTTTTTATGCCTTCATGCAGAAGCAATATCCAGATTTTGTTATATAGTTGTCTGACCTCAGTATAATGACAATAAAGCAACTACTACTTAATCTAGTTAATCATTGAGATTGTTGAATCTTATAAGTACCTGGGTGTCCACCTGAATAATAAACTGGACTGGTTGGATAAATCTAACGGCCTCTATAAGAAGGGACAAAGCAGACTATCTGCTCAGGAGACTCAGGTCTTTTGGAGTGGAGGGGGCTCTTCTGAAGTCCTTCTTTGACTTGGTGGTGGCATCAGCCATCTTTTTTTGGAGTAGTCTGCTGCTGACAGGAAGAGACTGAACAGACTGGTGAAGAAGGCCAGCTCTGTCCTGGGCTGCCCTCTTGACCCTGTGGAGGTGGTGGCTGACAGGAGAATGATGGCCAAGCTGTCGTCTCTGATGGACAACAAGTCACACCCCTTACAGGAGACTCTAACATCACTGGGAAGCTAGTTCAGTGACAGGCTTCTTCACCCACGGTGTCTCATAGAGAGATAATGCAGATCTTTTCTTCCTGCTGTGGTCAGACTCTATAACCAATAGTAAACTCCAAAACAGACACAAAGTGCAATAATATCCCTGTAAGAATGCTGCTACTCTCTGTAATCCACATGTGCTATCATTATGTTCTCTGACTCATATTGTTGGTTCTGTGCAGTTTTTTATACTTAGTAGTTCTGTACATATTTTTCTTATGACACTTATTTTACTTACTTAGTATTTCATATGTTCTTTGCTTGCACTATCCACTTTGCTACTGTAACAATGTAAATTTCCCCGTTGTGGGACGAATAAAGGATTATCTTATCTTAGTTCTCATCTCCCATTAAAATATCCACAATCACAAAATACATATTCCATTGGTTTAACTGTTTAACTGATGTCTCATATATAAGTCAATATAAGTGAAACAAAGGTGAGGAGCGGAATTTTAGTGTGCTGTTACATTAAATGTAGCTAGATTTAATGCTTAACAATCCAGCAATACTCTGCCTTCTTAATAAATAACTGTTCAAGCAAATGTGTGATGATGACATGAAGATGCCACCTTAGATTTTAGGAAATTATAAAAGGCATTTTCTGATATTTTATAAACCAAATGATAATAAATCGGGTCATAAATGATTAAACCAATCCTCAGTTGCAGCCTTAATGTGTTTACATGTGACAATAAAATCCCCACTAACAGTGTTGACCATCAGCGTTCTTATTAAATGCTTGTTTCTGGTTACAGCAATGCAAAGTTGAAGCATTACAGTTGTATGAAAAGTTGTGGCTCTGCTGATCATCACACCCACAGGAAAACTGAAAACAGGAAGTGCTGCAGGCCCTAGTTTTGTCAGACCTGCTGGAATAGAAAGATGATGACTCAGGCTGCTGTTGCCGTGGTAACCTGCTGTTGTTAATTAGAGAGGACTGATGGGAATGGAAATTCCTGAGTGACGTACACGAGAGAGCACTTTAAAGTTGTGTTTAAAGGTTGTACTTCTGGATCTTTATCAACACTGACATGCTGGACATGCAACCAACTGTTATGACGTCTACAGAAACACAAAGAGTTGTGTGCTTATTTTGCAGTTATCCATCGTCTAGTTGCTTAAGATTTAATCAAGGTAACTGGCAAGCACTTTGGCAATGCTACAAGTCATTAAAATTATAGACTGCAGACACACCTGCTGCTTTCAGATGACTGTAAAAGGCAGTAAGAGCTGAAAGGAAAGTTTTATTAATCATAAAACTTTACTTTGCCTTTCTGCTTTAACTTTACAGCTGATCCATTAAAGGTTTAAGTCATTTCTCAAGTAAAAATGACCAAAACTCTCCAGGTTTAGCTTCTCCAATGTGAGGTCTTGCTACTATTCTTTATCATTAAATACAGTAAAATTTGAGGTTTGGGTGTTTTTGTTCTGTACAGCGGAACAATTACTTGATTTCAAAATAAAAACATGAAACAATGCAATTGGAAAATCACATATACTGCATATAATTACTATCCTATCGACTCTAACTTGATTGAAACTTACTGGAAAGAAATGTGCAGGTTTTAGGCCTTTAAATCAACCCATCAGTGAAGCAGTAAACTAGATGTCTGAAGGGAAAATAGTCAAGATAATCATCTACGATTACATTCACTCTGTCTGTACCTTAGCAGCGGTTTCCTCGTTGCCGACTTTAACTGAATCTTCCAGATTCTGCTTCTCAGTCATCGCTCTCTCCATCTGATCGTTGGCCTGTCGCAGCATCACCTGCAGTTTCTTCACCTGGAAGAGAATGTGATTGAGATTTGCTCAAATTAGCATTTCCTGTCAAAAGGCTGCGTTTTTTCATATAAACAAAGACTTACATCGATAAAAAGTAACGGAGGGACTTTAAAGACACAAACCTGATCTCGAGTGTCGGCCTCTTGTCCTTGAATTGCCTGCAGCTGCTTCTCGTAGTTGGAACACATATCGCAGCGTCGGCCAAGCTTCCTGCCTGCATTTTTCACCTGGTGGCAGACCAACAACAAAATCATGTAAAACAATAGAACACCTAATACAGTGGAGTATTTTGGTTTGAAATACTTCTCTATGTGCATTAACTGCAAATTGCTTTCTGTTTCCAAACTGAAAACAATTTATTAAAAAAAAAAAGCTGGTTCTGATGGTTTGATAATAAATCAATCCATAGGTATAGTTATTAGTCTTGTACCAGACCTGAACACTGGAAATGCCATGCAGGTATGGACCTGGACTTGTTCCTCCAGAATAATACCTGCAGCACATGTGCTGAAGTGTCTTTGTGCACTGGTGTGGTTGTAAATTGAAAGATATTATATAATGAAACAAAGACGCCATCACCAAATCTCATTACAGCCTGAAGCAAGCCGTCATAGTCTGACTTTAAATTGCTGTTTCTGCTGTAGACTTGATCAGTTTTCCACCTGCAGCTCTATCTTCCAATTATTTTTCACGCCAAAATGGCTGCTGGAGCTAAAATCTGTGAACTATGCAGACAGATTAACAAGTGTCCTAAACTAAAGTAAACACTGCACACTAATTCAGAGCATTATGGACGATTACACAAAGGTATTCACATAAGATGAAGCATCAAACGCTAAAGATTAATCTCACAATATGCTCCTCTTCCTATATTAATCAAAATATCCCCCAGAAATGGATGCATGGGATGGATTTTCCCTCCTTGGCACTGCACACACTAATAACCTCATTTAGATCATAATAAATATGACAGAATACAGTTCTGAATTTATCCTACAACAAACACCACTTAATGACTGATCATGTGCCGCTCTGATATTAAGATGAAACTTCATTTGTGCCAAGAAAAGACCAACATATTACCAGGAGGGAAGGCAGTAAAAACTTGAACCCTATCCAGAGCTGTAAAATATAATGTCCCGTCATGACCATTAAAAGGTTTTAAAGCACATTGGGCCCCTGCAGCGTTCAGACTGTTGTAGCTGTGCGGTGATTCACCTCTTGCTGCAGCAGGTTCCACTCGCTGTCGCTGACGAGTCGGTAGCCTGCAGGCGGTAAATACGCCGTTTCGGGGGCATGAGAGATGCTGGACAGCAGCGACGCCGTCTCCTCCTGCTCGGGTGTCATGGCTTTGATCGCCTTCTCCTGGTCCTTAGTCAGCAGGAAGTGACTCGCCGTCAGCTTAATCGAGCTGATGGACGAAGTCTCGCCAAAACTACTGTCTGTGACGCCGCAGTCGGCCCCCACCAGAGGCCCAAAGTCCGACTCGTCCAGGTGACTTGCCGACTTGGCTTTGTGGTTATGGCCGCCCAGGCCCTGCTGGGCAGACAGCGAGGAGCCCAGGCTGTCCGTTGACTGGACTCTCCGAAGGTTTTCCTTGTAGGGGTCCGAGGGGCCGCCTGCCACCACCTCAGTGTCTAAGGAGTGCATGGAGCCGTGGGCGCTGTGGTTGGCATGAGGCTGGAAGAGAAAGAGAGAGAAAAATATCTAAACAAAGGGCTTCTATAAAGTTGGAAAAAGCAGTTTACAGTTTCACAATTAATTACGTCTTAGGATGAGTGAATGAGTGATGAATAAATACAATTGTATAAATTGTTATAGGGTCTTAACCTTTTTACATCGGACACTCAGATCTAAACAATAATATCATTTTGATTTGCAACATTACTTATGTTCATTCAACTTTCATCTAAACGTGGAGTACCTGTAGGTGCAGAGGCCTAGTTTACAATGCAGCCAAGTACGAAAATATGAGCAGAAGGCACACAAATAGGTAAGTTGGATAACAATAATATAAGAAATATGAAAAGGCAAAGCTAGGAAACTAATAGAATCACTAATTAGAGCATTTCAAATCAACTAAAACAAGTAAACAAGTAAAATACGATGAAATAAAAGTTGCCCTAAGGATCAAAATGAGTCTGCAGATTATTCCAGGTTGCAGGGGTACAGTGGTTGAACATGACATAAAATTAACACAATAAAGTAATAATATAATGAAAGTTATTGTAGCTTTTCTCCTTAACATTTAGACCCGTTATGTAGATTTCCAGCATTTATCATTTTTCTCTGTCACAAAGTACATATCCACAAGGACACACACTCCTGTCAGTGGCTTCTCATTGTTCTGCTGAGCTACAAATGTGGCCGCAAGCAAGTCAACAAGGATATAAACAATGCAGGTGGAAATGAAAAGAGCTCTGCAAAGTAGGTGTGAACTGATTAACAGATTTTTTTCCAATTATCAATCTTGTTAATTATTTTACAGCTTACTGATAAAACATTATAATTTACAATAATTCATTACTACTTTGGCTCTGATGCAGCTTCCTCTCAACCAGCCAGTGAACACTGTAGATAAATGTTGAATACTCTCTTTAAATGAAACACATAACACATAAAGACATTTCTGAAATGTGTATTAAATAGTTAAATAACAGTATCAGCCCTGAAAAAATACATGTTGGTTAATCTCTAGTGCAAAGCCAAGCACAAACAATGAACTTTGCTGAACATAAACACAACTTCAACTTTAATCAAGCTTTCTGCACAGCCAAAACGAACCACTTCTATTCTCACAAAATCAACAAGTTGGCAACATGAGGACAACATGTTGACAAAAAGACAAACACAGCGCTTCTGTGTGCAACTCTATGAACTGAAGTAAGTAAAGAATAATATGGAGCCACAGACGACAGGACATTATTGTCTGTGTCTTCTGCAGAAAGGATCAGTTTCATTTCTATCACAGCAGCGTCTGTCAAGACGACTGAGGTCCCAATATGTTAAATATTACTCCAATATTAAATCCAGTTCAGGCTGCCCGACAGCAGAGACCTTTAAAACATGTCACTGCTCGGCTCTCTGTCCCTACATTTCCTGCCTGTGTCTAATAAAAGCAATAATCCAGTTCATAATCCAGCAGACTGCAGTCTAACAGATCTTTTGGGCAACAGCCAGGTGGGAAATCAGACCGTGAAACTGCTCAAACTGCAGCCAGACAACCAAACGTTCTCAAATCCAACAGCAGATTTTATCAGCCATCCTGATCCAGTAAAAGTAAACAACCAAAATCAGTCAAACTTTAAAACTAGTGGAGGGAGAACCATCTGAAGGTAAAGATGAGGGTTAATATACAGCACCTCCAAGACGTCAAATTATGACACTAATTATTACAGTAGTAATACGTCAGACAGGAAAATATGTACTTCACAGGCATCAGGATTCCAACATTATTGAGACCTTTCCTAAAATATGTTGTGATATTTGACAAATTAAACCGTATTTGCACCTTTTCTTTCGCTTCAGAATAACTTTAAAATTATTATATTTTTCTCTCCCGTTCATTTTCTCAACACAAAAGCCCACTTGTATGAAATCACACCTACTAACACACAAGGAAAAAACAGAAACAAACAGGAATCTTTGAATTCTAAATGTCTCTATAACCTATCTTTCACATCATCACAGCTTTCACCGTAGGACTGCTGCACAACACACAAGGACAAAAGTGAAGGTGAAGATCACATTACTCAAAGGGAACATAATATGACGTAATACAATAACAGGCTGCTCTGTTCTCTCTGAGGGACGGATCTGATTACATGACGTTCGTACCTCCTCGACGCTCAGCCCCAGTAAAAGGTCCTCCAGAGGTTCAGTGTTGTCTCCTCCATCGTCCTCGTGCAGATCCTTCACTTGACTCAGCCTCTCTTTCTCATCCTCCTCCTTGCATGGAGAAATAATATGATTAAAATGAATCATTACTTGTCACATATGTCTTGCATCTACTAAACTTAGACCTACATTCAGTGGACATTTTATTAGATACACCCGTAAAATCTAATTCAACAGCTTAGGTATAAATTCTACATTTACAAAGATAACAAGTTTTACTGACACTGGGAGGAAAAGATCTGGCTATATGTTTACAGCTGAGGTCTGCAGTCCTTGTAAACGTGACTGGAATACACTGAGCTCTTTTGTTCACTCACTTTACAAACATCATTTCACACAGGTTTATGTTTCGAAGTCTGAACACAGAGCGTATAACCTCAAATTAAGGTGAGACACTGCAGGCAAAACATTTTCATGCATTTTAAGATTTTGGGAGATTTTGCTTCCATCACATATCTCCTTTCAGTCTTGTGGAAAAGAAAGCAGCCATTATACACATTTATGTTCTTTGTCTATGGGACATTTATGTAAAATACCATATTTACAGCTGAACATGTTGGATCATATAGAAACAGCAGGCTAACTTGTCCTTATTATATTCCTCAGTAGTTCCATTGTGCTCCGAGTCTGTTGTTATCATTTCAACATATATAAAATAACCACTTTAAATTCATCTAACATGCTGCAGATACTAGCTTTTTACAATTATTTCCAATTCCTTTAGGCTGGCTAGGCAGGTACACTGCACTCAGTAGCCACATTAGTTGATTGAGGTAACATGCAGATTTTAGTTTTTCCCCCCACAACCAATTGATTGGTTGAACAGTAGCTAGGATTTCAGTCAACTGAGACCTTCTATGGTTTACTACAGACTAAAACTCACAGTAGCCTTGCCGATCTGAAGAAGGCTCCTTCTGGAATTTGAGCAAAATCTGCTTCCACATGGATGTAAAGGTAAGACAACAAAGCAATTATTTGTCGTGCCCCATGCAAATTGTCCTACATCACTTGGATCTGGCCATTTTCTTGCAGAAACTGTGTCTAAACCTAACAAAAAGGAGCAACCTCAACCGTTCTCCCTTGTCAGTCTGACACCAGCAGATTAACACTGAAACAACAAGGATATAGAATTAAGCAACACGTTCACACATCATCTCTTTTAGAGAATTTAACATTAAATGGAAACATGATACCACACTATTATCCACAACTTGCAACAAGATCCTACACATCAGTGCACATCACCACAAAACCAAACTGTCCTGCATGGATCTAAAGACAAGCTAATGGCACAGTCAGGCTCAGTATGTGGTGACCATTTCTCCTTTCCAATCACAGGGCAGACTGACCCATTAATTTATCAACTGTACTTACTGCTCTGAAGATTACACTTTACAGCTAGAGAGACAAAACTGAAGTATCTGTCAACCCTCTGGCTGAATCTGCTGACTGAAGCTCTTAATGGGTTTCTCCAGAGCGGCACTCTTTTCACTCCACACACAGTAAATTGGAAGTTTTACAACACTGCTGCTGCATGTACCTGGTCCTTCTTCTTCATCTCCTCCACCTGGCGGAGCTGCTCTGAGGACAACACGCTCTCTATCCTCTGCATGTCCCTCATGAGGAGGCGCTGAGACTCCAGAAACTGGTCGTTGGCTCGCTGCCACGTGTGCTTCAGCTGGTTGTGCTGCTGCCGCTCCAATTCCAGCTTGTGACAGACTGAGAGAGGTGAACCAGAGGAGAGGGTTAGGCTGGAGCTGACTTACAAAGAGGTGACACTGACACACAACAGAGCACATCACTGTGTTTGACTGTTTCTGTGATTTAAATGCACACATGTAGGTCCTTCAATAATGTAAGGAGCATTGTTGTGACCAGAATAGACACAACATCACCCTTTTGACAACACTAATTCCAAGAAGTGGAAGAAAGTACCCTCGTGGAGCTCCTTCCGTAGTTTCTCTGCATCCTCCTGCAGGACAGACTTCTGAGTGTTCAACACGGCCACATACATCTCCAGATCCGTACGACACGATTTCTCCGCTTCGAGAACGTGATTGAGCTCCTTGACCTGTAAAAGAACAAGTTTACTTGATTTCAAGCTTAAAAGCTGGAACAGACGTTTCTCTATTAGAAGTTGATTGTTTCGACCACTTTGAGGCAGCAAAACAGCCTGTAAACACAACACAAAGGAAAGTTTTTGAATCAAACTTGTCTATTTACACATCCTGCAGACATGTCAACTTAGAGTAGAATAGAATAGAATAAAAGTTTTAACTGCCATTTGCACAGGCACATAGTATAGGTACATTGGAATTGTTGTCAGCTTTGTAAAAAAAAAAAAAAAAAAAAGGAAGGAAGGAAGAATAAAAGCAGCAGCAATGAATAAAGCACAAACACATTATAGAGCAGTGGTTCTCAACTGGTCCAGCCTCAGGACCCACTATGTCTCTATTAAAAACGGTTGCAACCCAAATTTTGTTGTTCCTGTTAACAAATTAAGGTTTATTTGGGTGTAGTCTCAACGCATTTTGATACAGCTTGGGAAATTGTTTGGCTTATGTTTTGCTCATTGTGGTATATTTGGACACTTTTGCCAAGTTTTGGGCATATTTTGTCCCATTCTGACAGATTCTGAGCACATTTTGGGTATTTTTGGCACGTTTTAGCATAAATTTCTCCAATAAGCTGGGAGAGTCAAATCTAGAGGTTAATAGTGGACAACTACTGGTGTCACCACCACTAAATATCCTGCTATTGAAAGCAAACTGTGTCACAAGAAACACGTCCTTTAAAATAAAAGACTTTATACCACTACTTTTTTTGGAGGGGCATGCTTCCATGACCCTCTAAAAATGGCTTTGCGACCCACTTTTGGGTCCCGACCCACCAGTTGAGAACCACTGATATAGAGGACACACATAATTAAAGTTCCTCTTGTGTGTTGAACGTAAAAGACACTTTATATGTTTTTTTTTTTCTTTTAAGATCTATTTTTGGCCTTTTTATGCCTTTATTAGATAGGACAGTGGATAGAGTCGGAAACGGGAGAGAGTAGGGAAGGACATGCGGTAAATGGCCGAGGTCGGACTGGAACCCAGCAGAGCCGCTACACCTCTGCATGTGGGTCACGCGACATAACCACTAGGCTATCGGGGCGCCCCTGAATCTGAATCTTTCTAATCTAATTAGAAAATGGCATAACAAACCTTAGTGTGCATAAAAGCGTGGAAGTGATAGAACGGTTTTCTGCTTCAATTCAGTATCATGTAAAGTTAACATCATCTTAAACATTCATTTTCCCAGTGAAATGTCGATTTGGTGCAGACTGACCTTGGAGGCCTCCAGCTCCTTCACTCTGTCCTCAGCTGTGGTCAGTTTGGCCTTCAGCGCTGCGATCTCGTGCTCCATGGGCATCACCACTGAACGCAGCTTATCCGCATCCTCCTGGGCCTTTAAAGGGTTCCAAACGCTCTCATTAAAAATGCAAACATACATACAGCTACACAAGAACTACACAGGTTACTGATAATGTGCTTTGTTTCCTCTCACAAAAACATTCATGTATAAATTCACTCAGATAAGAAGAAACTCAGCCTGAATTAGCACAGCACCGCTATAACACCGTCAGACTTATAATGGACCAGAGATATTCTGTTCCCTGCATTATTCTGCCTTTCCCATATGATGTAACCCTGGCAAAGTCATCCGAAAGAGTTTTTTGCTTTGGATGACATTCAGATGTGGCTCTGTCATGCACTAATTACTCATGTAGCTGCAACAGTTGCAAGATCCTGCTGACAGAGTACCTGTTTCTGGTCAGCATCATCTTCTCTGTAGCTGAATTACTAACAACTGGCGGCCTACAGAGATCCGGTACGCTCACTTCTTTCTCACCACAACTCACCACAGTTGCTTTTATTTTCAAATGAAGTCACATATTTATCAGCCTGCGAATAGCTCCCTCTGTAGCCACAAAACACTTTATAACACTCCTTTTCACCTGTAAGCACATCTTAGCTAGTAAAACAGGTGGAGTTTTCCTTAAAGTAAAATAAAAAAAATACATTTCCAAGTTCCAGTCCTGTTAATTCAGCTATCATTTTATTTCTGTAATAAAGAGTATTCTTTTTCCTGCCTGTAAGAGACAGAACCTTGGGCTCCAATCTTATGTGATCTGTGGTGATAATCAGTGTGTTTTTTGGATCTCTCTCTGCAAAACGTGCTCTATTAATTTTTCCTTCATCTACAACCCGATCTAACAACGTGGGTGAGGGAAGTGTGGGTGGAGGAGAACAGTCCTCTGCTGCTGCGCATCGCTCTGCATTCATCGGCAGCTTTTGAGCGAACCAATCAAACCTGAAGGATGTGATGGAAATGGCTCTCTTAATCACAGTGCACCCACATACTCAGTGCTACTTGGGAATACATCCACACTGTAATTGCCGTATTTCTGGGACATGGGGCTGGAGTCTGTGGTTGGACAATCATTCCTATCTTGCGAAATCCAGTATTGGTCAACACAGCGTAAGGAGTCCAGCTGGCTCAAGAGTCTGGCACATTTTTGAGGGAAAACTTGAGGGGAAACACAGGAACTTGAGACTCCAGATCAACACAAAATATTAGCTCTCCAGCTCGGACAACATTAGCAAATAATACTGCTGTAGTTGCAAATACAATCCCTAAATTGTACACAGTAAGACTTTAAAAAAAGATGAATACCTTCTTCATTTCATCCTCCAGGTTCTCCTCCTCCTGACCCTCGGTGAGCCGGCGTCTCAGATCGCCCAGTTCCCTCTCCACGGCCTCTCGGTACTGGTTCCACTGGGCCCGCTCCTGCTCCAGGCGCTGGTGGAACTGGACCTCATATTCACACACTGTGTCTGTAGAGCGACACACAGAAGGAACATGACACCAAAAACATACAGAACAAGTCATTTAGTCGAGCTCGAGTCCATGAAATCTGCTTTGTTTTGTAACACTGGAGAAACATTTCAACATATTTCCAGTTTTTCTTGAACAGTCCCTCCAGATGGGCCTGAAGACACAAACATTTCAACTAACAGTTATTATCAGAATCAATAAATCTCACTAATTTCTTGTTGATTATTTGTCATAAAATGGTTCAAATTGAATAGAATTATTTTGAATGCATGCTTTGTGCAAACAATTTATGCCAAATGATAGTGTAACAATATAAGACATGGAAAAATAACAAATATTTACATTTCTGAGTCTGAACCAAGAACCAAGATTTATGGCAGTTCTCCATGGATGAGTTACTTAAATATTAAAATTGCTGCAGATCATTTTTCAACATCGACTTCTCCAAAACTGTTCTTTCGTAAACTTGTCTGCACTTTAATATACTTCATTTTCATTCATTTCTTTTATATTTAATGTAGACTTTATATCTTACATGCTTTTATTTTTCTTGTCTCCTGCCTTTTTTTTTTAGCTGTTTCAGCTCAGTTTGAACTATTCTTTAAATATGTGTACACTTTATTCAAATTGTCTGTACTGTTTCTGCTCTATTTCATTTAATCAACCAAATTATTATTGCGTGTTTTGATTTTATTTCTTTTTTTTTTTTACTTTTGTATGCATTTGTAGCC